>JAIUZE010016823.1:0-48675 GCA_022085475.1 Heliosperma pusillum
CTAACCATCAATGTTATCAAAGACGCGGTGGAAGACACTCTCGGCAAAACCGAATACGCTCAGTAGGGCTTGCATCTCACCGTTAGCGGTATAAGATTGATAAGATTGAGACTCGACAGACAAACCAAGTCAAGTCATGCGATGATCACAATAAATCCAACATATAATCATCCATTCACGAACCAAGACAATGACGGTGTCCAATCATGCAATGACCATGAACAATATCATGAAATCACGCATTCAAAGACGACACAAGACGACATCTCTCACGGTAAATGAAACGCACTAGCAGCGTGTACATGGCAAGTATGATTAAAAGGCATCCACGGGATCATATTTCCCTGAACTCATACGCGATGCTTACATTTCGCCTATGTAGACTAATTTCCTCCTGGTAGGAACGATAATTAAACGGCTCCTAATCTAAACCTGGCCAGATTCTCGGAATCATATTTTCCGATTCGACATGCGATAAAGCGTTTCGCATCCAAGACTCGGTCTTACAAAGAAAACGCCGAGTACCCCAAATTCGGTAGATCAATTCACGAAAGAGGCGGAAAAGAGCTCAAGCCTCATAACAAGCTGTACGCTACATGCAAATAACACCACCTCGCAAGTACACAACATTTGACGGCCGGGTCGATCAACGCATAGTGTTCAACTCCCAACAACGTCGTCGTATGCCCACTAACACATGCAATTAAGCAGTAGGATACCTCTCCGTTCCGACATTCCAGCCTTACGAACGGGAAGGTAGCCAAGGGAATGAGAGTACAAAGCACAAGACAAAATAGTGCTCAAACCGTATCATTTGTAAAAACCGACTCAAAGTGGGACATAGTAAAAACCGTCACAAAACATGTGATACAAGCGAATGAAATATCATATTTCCAAAATATCAATATTATAAGACACTACGTAAAATTATACGTTAAATGAATCATCGAAAATATTATAAATGAAAACCGTAAACAAGAATCACAAAGAACTCCAGCAGGTGCCAGCCGGTCAAGCTGACTGGCTGCCGGTCCACCGGCTCAGGCCAACTATCATATGAAAAATCAATGTAAAATGTCAGTGTGTCCCAGCCGGTCAGGTCAACCGGCTGCCGGTCGACCGGCTGGGATCAATGGGTCTATTGAAAAACAGAGGAAGGAAGGGGGTGTCTCAGCCGGTGGTCTGACCGGCTGCCGGTCCACCGGCTGAGCCCCAAGTCATTTTCCAAAATTACGTAAAAGTGTCAAAATATACAGCAGGTGCCCCAGCCGGTGGTCTGACCGGCTGCCGGTCGACCGGCTGGGGTCTAATGTACTCGAAAATGCCTTGTTTCACCAAGGATCGACTTTTGATAATTATCGACTATCATTCTAATTCATCAATTCTCATGTGAATACTCAATAAACAACATCCATCAACAATAATACAAGTCATAAGTTTACTAACCATAATCTAAACACGGTTTCTATCCTAGAAATCACATAAAACACGTAAATGATATCGAGTAACCCTTCACCGTCACCTTTAAGCGTCTTTACTAATCGTCAAGCTCCTCTTCAATAAGGTAATAGTCTTTGTCGGGATCTTGGAGGTCACCACTTACAAATAGATCATAAAAGATGAATAAAATTCATCTTGAGAAAGACGAAAAGCTTGAAAAGCGAGAAAGACGATGATTTTAATATCAATACGGATAGAGGAAGGTAAGGGGAGAAGAATGAGATGAACTTACGTGAATTCTATCGAGTAATGAATGAGCTAGGACGAATCAAAGATCGAAAAGCAAGAGGGAGGCAAGGGTTTGATCTTTCTTAGAGAGGAAGAAATGTGTTTGTTTGATTTTGAGTAGGAAAAATAGGTTAAGGAGTATGAGTATAAGTAAGGAAAAGTCAACCAAAAGTCAAACTCGCCTTAAGACGGGATTCTCATGGAATTTCTCGGAAATTCCAAATACGAACTCGAAAATTCTAAATTCGACTCGAAACTTAAAATTCTTAATTAAAACTTAAAATTACTGAAAAGATTTCGTAAAATATTTCTACTAGAAAAATAGGGTACATTTCCGGGTGTTACAATCACCCCACCTTTTAAAAAGTTTCGTCCTCGAAACTTGAGAGTAGAAAACAAAAGTATCAAGGACAAGAATCGGTTTTAATAAATTAACAAGAAAGCTTTTACAAGGGAACATTTATGAAACGAGATTCTTCTCGAAAAGGGTTTAAGGAGAATTTTCATAAGAGCGAAACTCTATTTACGGATCACAAGAATGTTAGTCGCGAACGAGAACTCTAATTATCCAAATAAAAGCAATGCAAAAATAGTGAGATCGAAAATCAAAACAAGTGTTAGTAAGTGCAGGACTAGTTATCAGACGTCTCCAATAACAAGTGCAAACATCCAACCAAACGCAAAATCCAAATATAAAAGGTAAAGAAATCTATTTTCTCCAAAAGAGGGTACACAAAATATATCCTTGGACTTCTTTGAAACGTTAAATTAGAAATATAATATGGAAATTTGAAAGTTTTATCAAAGATAAAATCAAATAACAAGACATTACACGAACGTAGAGCGACTCGAACATCGAAATCACAATTCGTGATACTAAGAGGTACGACCAAACGAGTAAAATGGACTAAAAAGGGGAAGGATTGAAAGGTAGCGGGTTTAGTAAGGATCAATTTGAGGGAAAGAAGAGGAATGAACCACAATACTATCTTCCATCTATGAAAATTCAAATGTCGATCGTAACTCGACAACACTAACTGCACCAGTAATCTAGTCCTCAAGAGAGTGCAATATATCCTCAACATTTTCAATCATCAGATTCCTACCAAAATATTTCATAAACATGACACTTCGAGTAACAACTCCCAATTGTTCAAATTCAATTAGAATCTTCTAAGGTCCATTGGCACGGTAGACTCCATAACTAACAACCCACATGAAAGATTCATTACGTACTCAAATCTTTTAGCTCCGTCTAAACTCTCCTTAGAAACCACCAACAAAATATTTATATCTAGGGAGACATGATCGCTAACAACCACGAGGTAAAAGAGACTTATCATGAAATCCTTTGATCCAAATTATTCCAAAACTCTCTATCCTGGATTATTAACAATGAACCTTCTCCTCCTCAAAGGTTGAATCACAAAACCTCAAAAGAGATTAGTCTCACAATCTCATTTCACTTAACTTTTTCCAATCATAGAGTAATGCGACCGTTCATCAATTCATTTAGTTCTTTCAAACTCCCAATACAACGGTTTTCGCTTATGACCATATTCCTCAAGTTGTGTCATCCAATCCAAATTCCACAAAGTATTTATTCCCATTAGGGTCCAACATATAAGGACAAAAATTTTCTTAAGTAACCTTTAAAGCAACCACTATAATCCTTAATAACAACAACTACTATTACGATCTATTTGATCCTCAAGGTGATATTACAATATCAAGATTAAAAGTCTAAAATCACCAAGAGAGTTCAACCTACCTATCCTCAATTCCTTATAGTCAATTAAACATGAATCTAGCTCCATAGGGTGGGTAGGTACCATATTTAGTGCATCATCAAAACACAACCGCTAACTCCTTACATTAGCTAAAGAGAAACTACCTCACAAGAGATTATGGAAGACGAACAAGAAACTATGAACGCTAGGAGGCATCATACAAGGACTACGATCTGATGGAAAAGATGAAGGCGGAAAAGGAAAACGAAATTGATCTAAGGATGTGAACCTACCAGTCACGATCTCCGGGTGAGCATTAGCTTCGGCACGGCTCATGACAAAGATAGAACCCTTAGGTTTAGCAGGAGGAGGGGGCAACTTTCGGTCGGGGCAATCTTCATAACGATGACCACCCTTTTGACAAAAGTAGCAAAGATAAGGTCGGTTTGTACAAGTTCTACCGGGGTGTAGAGGAAGTCTACAACCGCTACATTGACGACCTTGAGCTTGAGGAGCATAAGGCCTATGAGCCACATTAGGAGTAGCTCGAGGAATAAAAGGAGCGGGAGTTCTCGTATTTGCATTGGAAGAAGGATTAAATCTCCTCTTGTTAGCATAAGAGTTAGAAGGAGACGGAATAAACGGTCTCTTCTCAAATACATCTGGCCTAGGAGCGTAAGAAGGAGAGGGATTATTCATTAAAGCTTCATCCATAATAGCTCTCATTGAATTTTCAGCCCACAGAGCATCATCATAGAGATCTCCAAAGGACGCGGTACCCCTTCTCACTTTACTCTGAAGAACGGCATTCAACTTGTTACGATAATAGAAAGCTCGATCTTCATCATCACGAATAAGCCTCGGCGCAAAATGCGCAAGCTTATTAAACTCCGTAGTAAACTCTTGAGCGGATAAGTTGCCTTGTTTAAAGTCAATGAACTCCTTAAGCCTTTGTTGCTTAAGCTCTTTAGGATAGAATCTACCCTCTACAAGAGCTTTGAAGCAAGCCCAGCTAAAGTCTTCTTCAAGAACAGCGGTGGCACTGGTGATGGCCCACCAGTTGTCGGCTTCCCTCACCAGAAAGTGCTTTGAAATCCTCACCTTGTCCTCTTCTCTTACTTGGTAAAGATCAAACTGTTTCTCCATCTCCCGGAACCAATCGGATAGCTCCGTGGGATCCGGTTCTCCACCATAAGGCACGATCTTACTCCTTGCAATTTGTCCCGCCACCCATGCATAGCCACCCTGATGGTTGTCCTCCCTTCTAGGGGGACCTTGGTTGGCATTAGCTAAAGCGGCATCCTGCTGATTTTTCAGCACTTGAGCAAGAACCTCCATCATGACATTCTCAACTAAACGCGGTCTAACCATCTTCATAAGAAACCAAAACAAATTAAGTTACTCCTATCAATTAGCATAAACAAATAGACTACCAAGTAAAGTCCTTAACTCCTACCCAACTCTCATTTATTATTTCAAGGTCAAGTAGTTTAAGTTTAGGGTTCACGTGTGTGCGTCGGGAGCGATAAAGCTCTGATACCAACTGTAAAAACCCTCGCGAATGCGGAAAAATAAAACAAACAAGCATGTGAATTATATAGCGGAAATACGGTATTTTAAAACCTTTATACATGCAAGATATAAAAATACGAGGAATGTCAAAAATATTACAAACTAAATACGGAATATAACAAAGAGACGGGGTCTCTTCAAATGTTAGCAAAGAACAAGTGTTTAGCAAAACTAGCTAATATCGTCTAGAGGTGAAACTTCCAGGGACAACGCCCGCTAGCTCACACCCGAACCCCAAAACATCATAGCCAAAAAGTCATCCAAGCAAGCAACCTGTTCATCCATGAAAAACATGAACGCCACAGTCAGTGGGGAGTAACCCCGGGTTCTCCCAGCCATATCACATCAAACGTACATATAAGGAAATACAAAAGTAAAGCATGCATAAATATATATACATGTGAGTTGCGATAAGAATAGATAGGCAATTCCGTATATAATGATAAGATCATGTGGAAATCAAAATCCGTAACCATCATGTTATTCAAAGACTCGGGAACGAACTCTAGCAAACGAATACACTACACTAGGGCTGCATCTCACGTTAGCGGTATAAGATTGATAAGATTGAGATCAACAGACAAACCAGTCAAGTAATGCGAAGATCACAGTAGTAAATCAACATATTATCATCCATTCACGAACCAAGACATTGACGGTGTCCAATCATGCAATGACCATGAACAATATCATTGAAATCACGCATTCAAAGACCGACGAATCTCTCACGGTAAATGAAACGCACTAGCATCGTGTACATGGCAAGTATGATTAAAGGCATCCACGGGATAAAGCATTTCCCGGAACGCATACACGATAAAGCATTTCGCGTATGTAGACTAATTTCCTCCTGGTAGGAACGATAATTAAACGGCTCCTAATCTAAACCTGGCCAGATTCTCGGAATCACATTTTCCGATTCGACATGCGATAAAGCGTTTCGCATCCAAGACTCGGGCTTAAAAGAACGCCGAGTACCCAAATTCGGTAGATCAATTCACGAAAGAGGCGGAAAAGAGCTCAAGCCTCATAACAAGCGGTACGCTACATGCAAATAACACCACCTCGCAAGTACACAACATTTGACGGCCGGGTCGATCAACGCATAGCGTTCAACTCCCAACAACGTCGTCGTATGCCCACGACACATGCAATTAAGCAGTAGGATACCTCTCCGTTCCGACATTCCAGCCTTACGAACGGGAAGGTAGCCAAGGGAATGAGAGTACAAAGCACAAGACAAAATAGTGCTTAAACCGTATCATTTGTAAAAACCGACTCAAAGTGGGACATAGCAAAAACCGTCACAAAACATGTGATACAAGCGAATGAAATATCATATTTCCAAAATATCAATATTATAAGACACTACGTAAAATTATACGTTAAATGAATCATCGTAAATATTATAAATGAAAACCGTAAACAAGAATCACAAAGAACTCCAGCAGGTGCCATCCGGTCAAGCTGACCGGCTGCCTGTCCACCGGCTGCCGGTCCACCGGCTCAGGCCACAATTCAATACGAAACTCAATATGAAATGTCAGTGTGTCCTAGCCGGTCAGGTCAACCGGCTGCCAGTTGATCGGCTGGGATCAATGGGTCTTTTGAAAAACAAAGGAAGGAAAGGGGGTCTCAGCCGGTGGTCTGACCGGCTGCCGGTCGACCGGCTGAGCCCAACCTCAAAATCCAAAATCACGTAAAAATGCCAAAATATACAGTAGGTGCCCCAGCCGGTGGTCTGACCGGCTGCCGGTCGACCGGCTGGGGTCTAATATACTCGAAAATGCCTTGTTTCCTCAAAGTCGACTTTTGATAATTATCGACTATCATTCTAATTCATCAATACTCATGTGAATACTCAATAAACAACATCCATCAACAATAATACAAATCATATATTTACTAACCATAATCTAAACACGGTTTCTATCCTAGAAATCACATAAAACACGTAAATGATACCGAGTAACTCTTCACCGTTACCTTTAAGCGTCTCTACTAATCGTCAAGCTCCTCTTCTATCAGGAAATAGTCTTTGTCGGGATCTTGGAGGTCACCACCTACAAATAGATCGTAAAAAGATGAATAAAGTTCATCTTGAGAAAGACGGAAAGATTGAAAAGCGAGAAAGACGATGATTTTAATATCAATACGGATAGAGGAAGGTAAGGGGAGAAGAATGAGACGAACTTACGTGAATTCTATCGAGTAATGAATGAGCTAGGACGAATCAAAGATTGAAAAGCAAGAGGGAGGCAAAGTTTGATCTTTCTTAGAGAGGAAGTAAGTTGAGTTTGTTTTTGGAGTAATGAATTAGGTTAAGGAAATATGAGATGTGTAAGGCAAAAGTCAAACCAAAAGTCAAACTCGCCTTAAGACGGGATTCTCATGGAATCTCGCAGAAATTCCAAATACAAACTCGGAAATTCTAAATTCGACTCGAAACTTAAAATTCTTAATTAAAACTTAAAATTACTGAAAAGATTTCGTAACATATTTTCACTATAAAAATAGGGTACATTTCCGGGTGTTACAGATGTTGTGTGAGAAGAGATGATTTGATATGAGGGGCTAGAGCATCTATTTATAGCATTAGGGTTTCAAGGAGAAGAGGTTGGGCATTAAACACATAGGTCAAAAATAGGAAGTTGTAGCCGTCATGCTCGGATCAGCACACTTACCCGATTGGGTAAGTACACACTTACCCGATCGGGTATGTGGTCTTCTGGAAGCATTTGACTAACGTTTCATCTTCCTTTTCTTTGACTTGACTTCCAACATCCCCCTTGACTTCTACAATCGGGTTTGTTGGTAGGGTTTGATGCAAAACGATGAATTCTTCCGCCCAATTGATTGATCTTCCGACAACTACGAAACCGTCCTTGCTTCTTCTCTCTTTCGAATTAGTGAACCTTCTTGAAATGCCTTTCACTTTGTCAAGCTTGCTTCTTCAAATCGTCGGGTTCTAGGCAAATGCTCGGGAATATAGAAAAAGGGCGTAGAAACGTCACTTTCCCTACAAAACAGGTTAGAACACAGGAATTCGCCTAGAAGACGATATTAGCTCATAAAGTGGCTTAACGAAGCACAAATGACATACAAAACCGAGCTAAATTGGGGGTTAAAACCATACAAATATTCACTTATCAATATGCAATTTGTGAAGTAAAAAATAAAGAACTTACAAATTCTTTAAGCGCATCGGAACAACTCTTCTGGCCTAGAGTATGAGTGCCCAAAGCTTTCTCGCCACCAGACCGTCTATTAACCTTGTTTATGTTGGACTTCTTTGCAAAATCGGGATCGCTTTCGGCTCTTTTTCTAATGGTTTCCCACCAAATTTCAGGCACCCAATCCGGCCTTTTTTTTATTATATTTGAGGCCACCAACAAGTGAGGTAATCCGCCTCGTGACCTGTTTCTGCCATTCGGGCTTCGGGTCGTAGTTCAGATCGACCGAGTTCACATGATACTATTTCATCATAAACAACTTGTTAGTAATTGTTGAAATTGTACATCTACACGTTTTGAATGAAAACAATTACTTTTTAGTAATAGATAGAACCGTAATAAAATATACCTGAAAGTATTCCCATATCCGCCTACGCTGGTAATGGCTTGCTTCACTCCATTTGGTGAAGTACTCCCGGCCGATGGTACGAATGAAAGACCAAGTAACGTATTGCTTGATCGGCTTGTCATCCCACCTAAAAAAGATACATATTAGAACTAATAACGCGATAATAAAAGTTATAATAAAAGTTAGCGTAAAAGTTATAATAAAATAAAGTTAGCGATAATAATAGTTTTCTATATATTAGACACTTACCAATGGCCTATGCCAGGATTGCGAGACAGAATAACCCGCGTCCCCTCCTGATGCGTAGTCGACATCGTAACCTGCTCCTGCTCTTACTCGTGGTTATCCGAGACAACCTCCTCCTCGTTCTGCTCCTCATCAGCAGGACGAGATCGACTACTGTTACCTATGATTCGTCTTATAAACCCATATGCCATAAGTAAAAGCTATATACAATGGAAATTGTTAGGTAGTTCAATATCTAAAAACCATGAGCAAACTTTTTGAATTACAATGCAAAGTTTCAAATTTGATTATAATTTTATTTTGACTAAATCAACAAACTTTTTGAAGTATAATTGTATTTTGACAAATAGATTACAACTAGTGACCCTCACTATCACTATGACTACAAATTAACAAAGTTTCATCATCTGAAAAAAGCATTCCGACTTCTTCCTCATCTTCCTCATTTTGTACTTCTTGAATTTCTTCATCTACATCATCTTTTTCCTTTTCTTCACCGATGTCCTTGTCATACTCCCCTTCACCCCTTTCAACAACCACTTCATATTCATCCTCACTTTGTGTCTCTTCCACCAAAATTGGTGAAATTGACTAACTATTTACAACCACATCTTCTTGGAAGACAATTTCGTCAACAGGAGCATCAACATGCGATCTTGACTTGATTTTAAAAACTGCGGACCATTGATTATCTTTATTAGTGGTTGGATAAGGAGCATAACACACGTGATCCACTTGAAAAGCTGCTACGAATGGGTTATGTCCACGAAGTTTCCTTTTTAAGTTTACATCGACAAGTCCGTATACCTTATGGATACTAACTCCTTGTGGAGAATTGTCAAACCAATCACATTTAAACAATTAGGCCTTATAAATCCTGTGATCGGTATAATAAGAAAGCTCAACTACTTCATTAAGGCATCCGTAGTAGTCCAACCCTTCAGTAGAACTCACACAAACCCCATTGCTTATAGTAGCTTTCGGAACATCAACTCCCTCTTTAAAAGCACGAAATTTATAGCCATTGATAGAATATCTTCTCCATGTCCTCACCCAGTTACTTGGACCCCCTGCTAGAGCTATTATTAAAGGATCTTTCAATCTATAAGCCTATATATCAATAAAACAATATATTAATTATATTAAGATGTTATCTTCTCAATATTAGTTAATAAGAAATTTAAATGTGATCTTACTTCATTTCCCAACCATTTCGAAAAACTTTTGTCATGTTTGCTCTAAACATCATCATAAGACGTGACATCAGGATATGTGAGTTTGATGTACGTCTCAAATTCCCTATAATAAGACGTGACATCATGACATGTTTTAATTAGTAATGTACGTTTTAACTATAATATAATAATGAATTAATTTTATTATTAAAAGTTATTTGTGTAATAATGAATCAATAACTTAGTTTTCATAAGTCTCTAAAAATTGCCCACAGTTTCTTAGCACATAAAAATGAGCTTCTTCAAACTCTTTTTCATTTAAGTACCTCGTTATACATTTCCCGGTAGTATTTCCCAAGTCATCATTGAACAACTCGGGTATATTTAAATCTAGTTGGTTATCGCAATTCACACCAACCTCCAAGTTCTTCGCTTTTGTGTCAATGTGATCTTCAAAATATAGGGAACAAAAATTTGAAATTTCCTCTAACAAAAAAGCGTTGCATATGGAACCCTCGACTCGAGCTTTGTTGCCAACCTTCTTTTTCAAATGATTAAGGAACCTCTCAAATGGATACATCCATCGATATTGAATAGGTCTTCCAACCTTCGGTTCATAAGGTAAGTGAAAAAGGAAAATGCTCCATGGAATTGAAGAAAGAAAGGGGAAATATCATTTCTAACTTGCATAATATCTCCGCAATGTTTGACTCTAGATGTTCCATGGAATCAACTTTAATCGTAGAAGTACACAAGTCTCTAAAAAATTGGCTTATCTCAGTTATAGCATTCCAAGAATTCGTCGGAAGTAAATGTTTTAATGCAACAGGAAGTAACCGTTCCATAAAGACATGGCAATCATGACTTTTCATGGAATGCAACACCAAATTTATATGGTCAACACACCGACTCAAATCTGAAGCATAATCATCCGGGAATTTCAAACTAGCAACCCATTCACATAGAGCCTTCTTCTCCGTTGTCTCTAAAACAAACCTAGATGATATGGGTCGTTTCAAGCAATACTCAAGAAAGTCATCTTTACCCTTAGGGTCAAATGAAGTTTTCTTTGTTACATTCATCACCGTGTTGATAAGCTGTTCAAAAACGTTTTTCTCAATGTGCATAACATCTAAGTTGTGTCGAGTCAACAATGTCTTCCAATAAGGGAGTTCCCAGAATATGCTTTGTTTCCACCAATCTTCAGTTTTATCGTCTTTCAATCTTTTCATTTTTTCAGTAGAAGACTCGACAACTTTTGGTAAACCTTTTACCGAATCCCAGACCTCAGCACCGGTTAATTTGATTGCAGCTGTGGTATTATCAGTTTTCCTATTCTTTAGAAAATGCTTACAATTGTTGCGGAAAGGATGATCAGGTTTCAAGAAAGTACGATGACAATCGAACCAACAAACCTTTCGACTATGTTTAAGAAAAAAAGATTTAGGATGTTTTTGAAGACAATAAGGACAAGCACGGTATCCGGCTGTGGACCAACCGGAAAGCATGCCATATGCAGGAAAATCATTGATCGTCCATAGTAATGCCACTTTTAATTGAAAATTAAGTTTCTTAGAGACATCGTAGGTATCCACACCGGTTTCCCAAAGTTCTTTCAACTCTTTGATCAACGGTTGGAGGTAGACATCCAATTTTGCTTTAGGGTTACTAGGACCTGGAACGATCATAGATAAGAACATAAATTGCATCTTCATGCATAACCAAGGGGGTGGAGGAATTGAAGACAGATGGAGGAATTGAAATAAAGGTAAATATTTTACCTAATGATAAAAATAAGCAAGCACGGTGAAAGGCAGCGGCATCAAGTGACAGTGGTCGTCGTCGGAGGTAGGTAGTGGTGGTCGTCGTCGGATCTACAACAAATAAATAAAGATTGAGTAAAAAATTAGAAGGAGAAAAGTGATTAAATGAAAGAACAAAAGAAACTTAAGAGATAATTTCCGGAGGTGGTGGTAAGAGGTGGTAGTCGGAGGTAGTGATAGGAGGTGCTAACCGGAGGTGTGGGTAGTCGAATTTGGGGATTTAGGGGTTAGGTTTTAGGAAAAATGGAATTGGGGGAATGGGGAAGACGACGGCTATAATTTCTATTTAATGAAAATACTGACGTAATTTCCGTCAGGAATTTTGTCAGCTTCCGGTGTTTCCAAATGCGTACTGACGGAATTTCTTTAAGTATTGAAATATTACTGACGGAATTTCCGTCACAAAATACTTTGATAGAGGCTAATAAAATGATGTGTCAGAATATGTCCTGACGGAAATTCCGTCAGGAAAGTCAAACTTTGACTTTCTGATGTAGTCGTTATACACCAAAAATAAAACCTAAATCTACTAACTAAGAAGATAGCAGAAGTAGGGTCGATCTCCACAGGGAGGAAACTAACTAACTGTAATTTAAATCTGTCAGTAACAATCTGGGGGTTTGAAATTGTTTTAACTAACTAAAGAAGATTAAAGGAAGAGAAGTAAAAGATAGAAATAAATAAGAAATAAATCAGATAAGAGAGAAATATGCTAGGATTCGGTCTACTGCAGTATCAGCATCTATAGGTCAACTAAGTCAGTCAATCTTATTAATGAGAAGAGCAATGGTTTTCTCCTCTCGGTCTCAAACCGCCCTAGGGATTTTCCTAATTAACTCTCGTCCTCTTAGGAGTCACCTATCAATTCTAAGCAAGCCTTCCCTTCCAATCTGTCGATCCAGGTCGGGGTTTACTACCTAGCCTAGTCTCCTGCGTGCACTCATTCGACTAGACCTCAATTAAATTACTTAGACTGATTCTCACGACTAACTAAAATAATCTCTCCTAACATGCCTCTACTACAGTTTCCCTCATCCCAACATACAAGAGAATTAGCTACTCATATTATTAACGATGCTAACTAAGACGATTAAACATATGACGATAGACATAATAAAATCGCAATTAACAAGCATGACAATAATAAAGCAGTAATTAAGAAGAGTAAACAGTAATTAAGACTAAAGGTATAGAAGTAAAGAGAGAAAAGAAGAAAGGAGTTTACAATCTTAGCAATCCGGCGTAAAGAACAAATCCTACGTCGATAAACCCGAATGCAAACCAAAGATAAAGTTCATAAACTAATGAAAGATTATTGCTAATGATTCCAAACCCTAATGGTTCTGAGTCCTAATGACTCCCAATCTGAATAATGCTAATGACGACGAATAAGAGTTTATATAATGCAAAACACAACTCTTAAACCCTAATTAAGCTACGGACTTAAGGCCCATGATAAATTCTACTCGATCGAGGGAAATAACCACTCGATCGAGGACTTTATTGGAGGAAATCACTCGATCGAGTAACAATTCTTCTCGATCGAGCAACTTTTCAACAGCAACTACTCGATCGAGCACCGGACAGCTCGATCGAGCAACTTTTCCCTTCAACTCTCCTCGATTGACCAAATATATAATCGATCGAGGTCTTTTGGCCTATCGTGCAGCGTTGGACACGGCTTTGGACTTGATTGCGAGCGGTTTCACGCTTTCCCATGCAACAGCTTATGTTCCGTTCCTTCCATTCTCCTAAATGCATGCAAAGTGGACTGTTTTGGCTCGGTTTCCGCTACTACGCAGCTTGTACCTACAAAATAGTAATGAAAGTACAAAGTATCCAAATAGGGGCATATGGTGATATAATATCACCTAAATGACATATAAATGCGTGCAATAAATGGACTACAACGTCTATATAAAATACACGCATCAAACTTCCCGAAATTAAACCTTTGCTTGTCCTCAAGCAAACTAAATGCAGCTATATGGAACAAAATAAACCTAGGGGAATGGAGCAAGTCTCAGAGCTAGCTACAACTCAATATAAAACAGTTCAATGCACTCATATAATCGCTACAAAGCTCAATACGAAAGTGAACGAATTTATACAATCTTGGAAATAAATTAAACTTTCGACCTTGCAAGACTCAACCAAATTCGGACTCTCACGGGTCACTCTTCTCTCAACAAGCAAATGGTAAGTAAATATGTATGAGAAAGAGAGAAGAAAATATAGCCACTCACCTAGACTACGACCGACACAACGTGCATTGCTAACTAACATGAAAGATGATTCAAGCACCGTACACAAGCATAACCACCGTTCAAGGACAATCACGTGCCGAACATTTGCAAAGATATGGATATGTGAGGCTAATTGGTAAGAAGGGGCAAAACAATTAATGGAAATGTAAGGGTAAATAGCCAAGCTAATTCCTAACAAGACCGCAATAGAACTCGTTCCATCTTCCAACAATAAAAAATTAAGCTCGATGCCTTAACATAATTAGGCATAAACAACACAAATCCCATAAAACACCTCGACAAAATAATGATAAGCACTGGAGGTGTAAACAACACAACTTCAGCCAATTATTTTTTCCAATATATATTTTTTCATTTTTTCTTTCTTTTTCTTTTCTTTTCTTTTTCTTTCTTGGCTGACTGAGGAAAACCACTCGATCGAGCAGAACATGTCACTCGATCGAGGCACAAAAACACAAAATCTGCTCGATCGAGCTGAAAGATACTCGATCGAGGCACTATTCTCACTTCACTTCTTTTTCTCGTAAATACCCACTCCAATCAATGAAACGAGCCAAAAACTGACACAATGGTATAATATACCTCGACTACTAAACTAGCTCGGCAAAGGTAGGCTAAGTTTAGGATGTAGTTAAGGGCAACAGGCAGATATGGCTTTATGTGGAGTTAATGGGGTAAAATGAGAAAAAGGGAGATGCAAAAATTCTCAAAACACGTAATACCGACCACAAACCCAATGCGTGCAGGCAATAAGAAATCAAAACTCATATACAAGCAAATGACACGAGATGTGGGGAGTAACTACTCTCATTCCTAGATGAACTGGTCATGGATGTCACCAGTTATAGGCTCTAAAATCTCAGAATGTATAAGTAGTTTGCCAAAATGTTGATTCAAGTCTAATAATCAAATATTAATTCCAAGACAAAATTCATAGTTCACTATTTTGATTTTACTAAATAACTCAAGAAAGGTGCAAAAAATAGCAAAAAATAAACTTATAGTGCAATTTCATCATGAACAAGACTCCAATCCGACTCAACTAAATGCAAAAATAAACGTGATATTTTTTATTCTTTCAAAGTTTTTTTCTAATTAACATGAATTGTAAACGTGAATGCAATACAAATGCAAATGCAGACGCAAAAGGATGTAAAACACTTCCCCAAACCAAAACAGACAATGTCCTCATTGGCTATATTAGCACAACAGCATATACGGGAAAGGGAAAAAAAAAACAACCTAATACATGTTCCTAAGGAATGAAATATATATGAAGAATGGAAAAACTAAACGGAAGAACTCACAAAACAAAGGCTTCCCCAAACCAGCATCAAACTAGGGGTCGATCGAGTAGAAATTCCACTCGATCGAACAACTTTTCCAGGCATTACCGCTCGATCGAGTAGAAATTCCACTCGATCGAGAGCTTTTTCAGTCAGGGTTGCTCAATCGAGTAGTTCGCTTTACTCGATCGAGTACTCGCTTGATAGCACATCCTCGACTTTGGGCAATTGTTCTCCGCTTCTTCTCCTGCAAAACCGATGCCAACCGATGCCCAGAAAATAATACCAACAGAAAGTCTAGCAAGAGAAATAAATTGTCTAATGAAAACGCGATAAATTGTTTGTTACAAATTGCACGGGGTTGCAAACCCGGCTAGTAACCAAATAGTTCATGCCAAGGCCACCGCTAGGCCTTTGACTTGCGGAAGTACCCTCAGCTGTGGTAATTTCCGCCTTCTTCTTCCACACATATGGTCTTTGCTCGGAGTCTAGCTCCACTTTTGAATCGCTCGAACATGTGTGAACTTCTTCCATCTTCGCTGGTACGGTAATCTCAACAGTCGAAGACGGAATCAGGAGTACTCAAGTCTTCCTCCTGAAGAGTCTTACCTATCCCTCTCTACCTGCGCATACACAACTATAGAGAGAAAGATAAGAACAGTCTTAAGGAATTAGAAATTCCTTAAGACGAGACAGAAATAAATAACAGAAATAAATAAGAACAGTCTTAAGGAATTTCCGTCAGGAATTGTAGTTAGTGACGGAATTTCCGTCAGTTAATTTTGCCGCCATTGACTCTAGTCAACACACCATTTATCACTGACGGTTACTGACGGAATTTCCGTAAGGGTATATTTTCCGTCAGTATTCCGTCACAATTCCGTCAGTTTCCTAAAATGTCTGACGTATTAATTTTTCCGTCAGAAGAGCCGTCAGTTTGCCGAGATATCCTTGTAGTGATAGGACCATAACGGAAAGCACCTAGGGGAGGCAAACCCCGATCGGGGTTCGCCCGATCTGCGTTTCACTAATCCAGGAACATTTGTTTGATGACTCAATTAAATGCTTGAGGAATCCTATGATACGCCTTTAAGCTCCTTAATTCTCCGGTTAATTGCATAGTTTGGCATCCCATGAGCATCCAAAGAGCATCCATATGTTGAGTTGTTGACTCCTTAAGTTGGGCTTCATATTGGTTTCGCATTTGTACACCAAACCATTTTACAAATCCTCATTGTGACAACCCTCGCGAATGCGGAAATAAAACATACAAAAATGTGATTAATATAGCGGAAAATACGGTGTTTTTAAAACTTTTCACATGCAATTAGAAAGGTACGAGGAATGTCAATAATTACAAACCGAAATATAAAATATACTTCAAAGAGACGTAGTCTCTCAAAATGTATCAAATATCAAAGTGATTAGCAAACTAGCTAAAAAACGTCTAGAGGTGATTCATCAAGGAAAAAGTCATCCAATCAAGCAACCTGTTCATCCATCAAAAACATGAACGCCACAGTCAGTGGGGAGTAACTCCGGGTTCTCCCAGCCATATCACATTAAACGTACATAAACGGAAATACAAAAGTAGAAGCATGCATATATAGATATACATGTGAGATACGAGAACGATAAATAGGCAATTCAATATGTAAAGATATCGGTAGATGGAGTACAAAGCCGTAACCAACATGCTATAGATAGACTCGGGGATGACACTTTTAGGCAACCATACCCTCTCACTATGGCTTGCATCTCACCGTTAGCGGCGTAAGTTTGATAAGATTGAGACTCGACAAACAAACCATGCCAAGTCATCCAACAATCATAAGTGATCAATCATATAATCATCCATTCAAACATACAAATACATTGACGACATCTCTCACGGTAAATGACACACACTAGCACCGTGTACATGCAAGTATGATTAAAAGGCATCCATGGGATAAATCATTGCCCTAAACGCATACACGATTCAATTCATTTCGTATATGTAGACTAATTTCCTCCTGGTAGAACGACGATCATAATACGGTCCTAGTCAAAATCTGGCCAGACTCCCGAAATCACATTTTCCGGTTCGACATGCGATGACATTTCGCATCCAAGACTCGGTCAATCATAGACGCCGAGTACCCCAAATTCGGTCAACCTTCACGAAAGAGGCGGAAAAGAGCACAAGCCTCACAACAAGCGGTACGCTACATGCATATGACACCACCTCACAAGTATACAACATTTGATGGCCGGGTCGATCAACGCAAAGCGTTCGCCTCCCAATAACGCTGTCATATGCCCACTAACACATGCAATTAAGCAGTAAGGATACACTCCCCGTTCCGACATTCCAGCCTTACGAACGTGGAGGTAGCCAAGGGAAGGAGAGTACAAAGCACATAGGAAATTAGTGCTCAAACCGTAACATTTGTAAAATCGACTCAAAGTGGAACATATCAAAAACCGTCACAAAACATGCGATACAAGCGACAGAATTATCATATATTCGAAACATTAATATTCAAAGTCAAACCCAAAAGTCAACAAAAGTCAAAGTCAAACCCGAGACCCGAGACCCAAACCCGACAATTTGGAGTGGGCTACAAACAAATCATCAATGCAAGAAGACTAACTCCAAAGGGTCAAGGAAAGTCAAGGCGGAAATAGAATTCAAAGGTTCAACTTTGGGACAATCTGGCAGCAAGAAACGCTGCCAGCGCCAGGCAACGCTGCCAGCGTTTCACGACGCTGCCAGCGTCCTGTCTCAGGCACGCATCCTTCATTCACGAAAATCCCAACTTTCACTAAGGTTCAACATACAAAAATCATCATTTATCATCACAAACCATCAATTCTCATATCAATTATCAACTAACAACAACCATCATCAACAACACAATTCCTATGATTACTAACCTTATTCTAAATACGATTTCTAACATGGAAAATACATTAAAACTCGTAAATGATATCGAGTAACCCTTCACCGTTACCTTTACGCGCTTTCAAACGATTTCTAATCTTCCTCCATTAGATAGTAATCTTTGTCGGGGTCTAGAAAGTCTCCACCTACAATTAGATAATAAAAGATGAATATAATTCACCTTTGAGAAAGACGGATAAATTGAAAAGCGAGAAAGACGGTAATTTTATTACCAATACGGATAGAGGACGATGAGAGGAAAAGAATAAGACGAACTTTAGTGAATTTGAGCGAGAAATGAAGGCGTAGGATCGATATTAAGACTTGAGCAAAAATGGAGGCTAGGGTTATGAAGTTTACTTGGTGTGGAAGAAGAAGAATGAATGTGAGGGAGTTAGGGTTATGAGGGAGTATATGAAGGAGTAAGTGGAAAACATGAGAAAAAGCCCCAAAACGTCTTAAGACGTAACTTACTCGGAATCTCGCGTAAAGTCCGAAAACAAACTCGGAAATTCTAAATTAGACACGGGAAATTTAATTCTAAACTAAAACTAAATTTCGCTGAAAAGTATCCGTATAATATTTTTACTATAAAAATAGGGTACATTTGCGGGTGTTACACTCATGCTTGGGCTTGTCATTTCCCATAGTATCCTTCCATGGTTCATCTTACTTCCATTATAGCTTAGTGATTTGATGCTTGCTAATGTGCTAGGAAAAAGCCTTTAAATGCTTAGATTCCTAAAAAAATGTAACAAACACAAGCAATACACCTAGAACACGTAATTAGCTCACAAATATACTAAACAAGGTATAATAATCAAATAAACCGAGCTAAACTAGGGAGTAGAACTATATATAAAATGGACTCATCACCATTCACTCTCCCTCTGACCATACACACAATCTTACATCCTTCATTCACTCCCCTTTCTCTCCCATTTTAACCGTCCATTCTTTCTCTCTCTTAAAATTACAAAATCCAGGCTAAAAACTAGTCACAAACAACCCTAAAACCCCAAATATTCGCACCACATTTGGTAACATGAGGATTAAAAGAGCAGCAAATAAGGTGACACCTAAGAAGACAACTAAACAGACACATGCAGTTCAAGAATGCATCATAATTTTAATTTGTAATTCAATTTTGTTTTTTTTTCCGCCTTTTTTTCCTATTATTTGGTGGTTTTTAATATGTATTTTCATTTGTATTGTCTTATTTACGTCAAAGTTGTGAAAAATGGCAAGGCGTCACAATCAAAGACTGAAGTGAAGAAGAATGCTGAAGTGAAGAATAAGGTGACCTTCAGTTTATGGAGAGGCAAGGGGAAGATTGTGGAGCCTGAAGAGGAGGTGTCTGAAGAGGAGGCGTTAGGAGAAGAGAATGGTTCAGGTGAAGAGGAAGCGTCAGGCGACGAGGAAGGGTCAGGCCACGAGGAAGGGTCAAGCGACGAGGATGTGTCAGGCGATGAGGAAGAGGAAGGTTCAGATGAAGTGGACTGTTCAAGCGACGAGGAAGAGGAAGAGGAAGGAGAAGGTATATGTTTTTTTTATTGTACATTTATTAAAAAAAAACGTATTTTTGCCCTGTTTGTTGCCATTTATTAAACTAGCGTTTGTCGCTTTCAGATTATTTAGATAGTGATGTGGAGATGGCCTTGACCATTAGAAAGAAAAAGGCGCCAAAGGCAGCGGAAGTGCCAAAAGGTAAGTAGAAGTTAAGGCAATCTATGTTGAAAAGGTGCACATGTTGTTGTTGGAATGGTAACATCTTGTTGTTGGAATTGTAACATGTTGTTGTATCTTGTTGTTGTTAAATTTTGATTTTCTTCTGGTTACATGTTAATGTTGTGCTAGTTACATGAGTAGTTGGTACTTCCTCCATTCTCATATGATGTACCCATTTTGTGAATATATTCGAGGTATATTTTAATAAAATGGGAACATCATAGGAGAATGGAGGAAGTATAATTTATTCCCAGTATTACATAAAATGTATATAACTGACATGGACACATATTGTTATTGCCCCTGGTTAAAGGCTATATTAAGCTAAAATGTTATAATTTGTTCCCAATATTACATAAAATGTATAGATCTTAAATGGGCACATGTTGTTGTTCGAATGGTAACATGTTACAGTTGTTGTGGTTAAACTTTTGTTTTCGCCTGGTTACATGTTAGTGTTGTGGAAGTTACATGAATAATTGTTATAATTTGTTACCAAAATTACATAAAATGTATATGTCTGAATTGGACACATATTGTAGTTGAAATGGTGACATACATGTTTTTTATCTTCTCTGGTTACATGTTTGTGTTGGGTTAGTTGCATGAATTATTTGTCATCTGGAATGGAAATATGTTGTATTAGAAATGATGACCTCCATTTGTGTTGGGTTAGTAGAAATGATGGCCTTCATTTGTCATCTGCCAACATGTTGGTGTTGTGCTAGTTACATTCATAATTGTTATACTTTGTTCCCAATATTACATGAAATGTTCATATCTAAAATGGACACATGAATAATTGTTATTCTTTATTCTGGCAACATGTTTGTGTTTAGGTTGTTACATAAAATGATAATATCTGAATTAGACACATGTTGTAGTTGAAATGGTGACATTTTGTTGTTATTGTATTAGAAGTACCCATCTGAGATGGACACATGTAGTTGTGGTTGGGCTTACATATTGGTGTTCTTTTGGTTACATGTATTGGTCCCAATAGTGTTCCTGATATGGTTATATTTAAAGGTTTTGCCTTACGGGCGAAGGCGTTGGAGGTTGATAAGAAGAAGATGGATGTTGCTGAGGGATCGAAGAAGCGCAAGGCTGATAAGGCAGGAAATGCTATTGTCCTGCGCAAGAAAAGAGCTTTCTTAATGGTGCAAGTATCTTTAATTAAATAATAGTGATATGGCCAGTCATTTGTCCCTTTTTTTCCGTCGGTTATAATGTTTTTGGCATGGCCACTGTAGGAAAAAGAAGGAGGTGGAGAGTCATGGCTCCCCCAACCAGTTGTTCAAACTGATTGCTGTTCTGACGGACGCTCAGAAGAAGGATGTAGAGGATATCGGATTTGGGGGCCTATTGGAGCTGAAGACAGGGTCTTTCTACCATCAGATGGTAGATTGGCTACTACGCCATTCTGATCCTTTATCCCGCATGTTCATATTTCACAGATATGTGCAGTTCCCTCTCACCAAGCATGACGTGTATGACTCGTTCATGCTGCCATGTACTGATGAAGCCGTGTCGGCCAGGACACAAGATCAGGAGTTGGTTTAAATTTGGCCAGAGTTTCAAGGTTGTGGGAAAAGGTGAGATCTCCTTAGAGAGTGTTAGGCTAACATTGTTGGAGTCGCCGGACGAAGGGGCTGACGTCAAGAAGTTGTTTGTTGTGTTTGCAACGTCCTCTTTCTTAGCACCGACGGTACACAGTCGTATTGACCTCCGATTGGTAAGAGCTGTAGAGGACGTAGAGTCCAATGCAAAGTTGGATTGGTGTTCATTTGTGCTTGATCGTCTCGATGCGGCTGTGATGTCGTGGAATTCGCGGGGCAGCAAAAGCGTTGGGGGTTGTTTGTTTTTCCTGACTCTGATGTACTTCCACCGCCTCACTTGGAGGGGTGACCCAGTGAAGACGGTTTTTCCGCTGCTGCAACATTGGCCCCTTGAAAAAAAGAAGCATCGCTTGTCAGAGGAGATGGAGGCCTACCCACATCACGGTTGCTTTGGGATTGGTGTTTGGGATCTGACGACATACCCAATATCTAAGCACCAGGAAAAGAGGATTTACCGCTATTCCGAACGGCGTGACAGTATGTCGAGGGAGCCTGCCACGAGATTTGTGACCCTACCGCTCTCTGACTGTGTGATGCGTGGCGAAGAGCTCTGTTGCACCTACCATGACGTAAGTTCAGTAATTTTCATTTTAATAGTTTTGAAATAATACTGTTATGGTAACATGTTTCTATTGTTCTGGATACAAGAAGATTACATGTCATGTGTACCCAATATTACATTAAATGTAGACATCTGAAATGGACAAATGTTGTTGTTGAAATGGTTACATGTTGTAGTTGTTGTGGTTACATGTTGTAGTTGTTGTTGTGATTATATGTTGGTGTTCTTCTGGTTACATGTATTTGTTGTAGTAGTTACATAAATGAAGTTATAAATTGTTGTCAATATTATATTAAATGTATATATCTGAAATGGACACATATTGTAGTGAAATGTTACCAGGTAACCTATGTGGAAGTTCAGTAATGTTCATTTTAATAGGTTTGAAATAATACTGCTATGGTAACATGTTTCTATTGTTCTGGATACATGAAGATTATTGTCATGTGTAGCCAATATTACATTAAATGTAGAAATCTAAAATGGACAAATGTTGTTGTTGAAATGGATACATGCTATAGTTGTTGTGGTTACATGCTGTAGTTGTTGTGGTTACATGTTGGTGTTCTTTTGGTTACATGTATTTGTTGTAGTAGTTACATTAATGATTGTTATAAATTGTTCCCAATATTATATTAAATGTATATATCTGAAAGGGATACATGTTGTAGTGAAATGTTACCAATTAACCTATGTGTGGTTACATGTTCCTATTGTTGTGGATACATGAATATTTTTATCATGAATGATTGTTATAAATTCTTCCCAATATTATTTTAAATGTATATATCTGAAATGGACCCATGTTGTAGTGAAATGATGACATTTTGTTGTTGTTGGCCTGGTTACATGTTGTTGTTCTTCTGGTTACTCCTTTGGGTTGTGCTAGTTACATGCATATGTTAAAATGTAAGTTTCTGTTTCTGATTGTACATTGTGTAGATTCGCCTGCGCATTTGGATGGTGACAAGGAGAAATATGGAGGTGGTCTTACATATGCATAACGTGATGACACGGGAGTTGGGAGGACATGAGGCGGGTTCAGACAATCCTGAGGGGTCAAGAAATGGAAGTGAGATGACACCTCTTGGTGGTGAAGGCGACCAATCGCAGGGATCATTCACGCAAGCATTGAAAGATCCGGTTTTCCTGGCGGAGTTCCACGCCCTTGGACAGAAGTTGGATATGTTGGTTGCTATTGAGGTGGTGAAGCCACCGTCATTTGACCTTGGGTTCGGGGAGTTAGGCGGTCCCAGCAGTGAGGAGGGCCGCCCCAAGGGCAACATGGTGACCATCCGCACGAGGGCAAAAAAGGGGGATGGCAAGAACTAGTTGTTTCATGGTTTGGGAGTCATTTTTGGACATGTTCTAAGGCCTTATTTTGACCATCCTCTATGGCCTTTTGTTTTGGAGACGTTTTTATGGCCTTAAATTGTGAGTGGTGTAACACCCTCAAAAATTGCGAAAAAATTTAAACACGTAATTTCTAAATAAAAACTGCATGGATATGTTTGTAATAGGTTCATTTGAGTAAAAACCTGTAATTTTTAAAACCTGAACCTGTTATAAAGGTATCGTAATAGAAGGTGTCAAAACATGCAAGGTCTAAACAAACTTATTTACATAACCATCGCTATAAATAGTGGAGAACAAAATGATACAAAACAAATGTACAGAGGAAGACATATGTCCCTAAAAGTGTGACATACGTGTCACTACAAAATGGGAACCAATCTAAGTTCAGAGGTTACTTTGCTCGCTAGCTCGTCCGTGTACCCCATATAAGCATCACCTACCTGTCAATCGCATTTTATACAAACACGAAAGCCACAGTCAGTGGGGAGTAACTCCGAGTTCTCCCAGCCACGAAATGTCATGTTAATATAACATGAAAGCATATAAATATGAGCAAATAGAATACATAGCCCATTTAAAGGCTAAACCATCAAGCTTTTCATGTGAAATTCAATATAAATAACATATAGTGCTAGTATGTGAATACTAGACCAACTCAAGCTACACTATCATGTGAGTCACATATCATACGGGAATCCAAACTCTATCAACCATAGCCGGCTTGCATCTCACCTTCTATGTTTCATAGAATCATCAAACAAGAAAGGGCAATATATCTAGAGACAGGCATACGTTCCTAGTACAGTCAATAGTCACTTTGTAACTCGAGTCTATACCACGAGGTAGGGAAGCTAGTATTTTAGCTCAGAGGTTACATTTAAAACATGGCCAAGATACAACTCAACCCTAATCCTAGACTGCGCAGACCTAGAGAAATGCGGATAAAACCACCGCACCCAAGACTAATGATAAAACCACATGAGTACCCTAAGGAGTCCACCAAAGGGTTGGCTAGTACTTAAGCTGACCATCCACTCACAAAATAGGCAGAAAAGTCATGCCCCAGCTTGGATATAAACCCACCAAGCCGGGAACACAAAGGCTATTAAGCCGTGAACATACACTCGTCAAAGACTATAATGACCTATCTATGACAATGACTGAAAATACTCACTTAAGACCTCGTCCCAAGTGAATACTTTAGCAAACTTAACAATAAAAAGGGCAAAAAGTCCAAACTTGTAAATACAAATGATCACAAGCTAGCATATGGACGACTACATACAAATATAATCAAATGACAATCCAACATTCCAAACCAACATGGCCAAGGCATTAAAATATAACATGCAATATCAACCATAGTCATCCAAACTTACCCCAAAGACAAATCCCCGACCCAAGTCCCGCGACGGGTCATTGGTCAAATCAGGGCTGACCGGTTTAAACCTAATTTGCCCAAACTCATTCGGTCATATTGGCCCAGCTCAGAGTCTTGACTCATTTTGACTCAAATCACACAATTCAACATAATACAATTCATGTGAAAATTATCAACATAAGGAAAAATTATTCCAACTTATAAGCTAACCCATTTCCAACAATTTCTCATAATAATAAAAATTACTAATACACCAAAATATCAACATGTTCAATTGTACAAATGACAAACACAAAGCATCAAACAAAGGCTCAAACACACAACCCGAACAACAGCCAAACCCGGCCACACACATGCCACAAACACGCCACAAACACGCCACAAACACGCCACAAACACGCCCCACACACGGCCTGTTTTGGGGCTGTTTTGGGCAGCCCTACTATCTCCTTCCTTTTCCATCCAAAACCCGTCTCAACAATGATACAAAACCATTCCAACAACACACAACCATTATCAATTCAATTCAACACTACAAACATATGAAATAACCATAAAACTAATAAACTTAACAACAATAATTCATATGAATAAAACCTAACAAATTACTACTCACATAACATCCAACACATAACAAATGTAACATTATATCGTCGAGTAACTCGGAATAGTTACCTTAAGCTAAAAAAACGAAAGTAACCCTTGAGTAAACCCTAAAAACCGCTACTACCCTTCGTCCTCTACTATATATGAGTCTCCTAAGTCGTCTTCATGATCTTCACCTATTTAAAACAACAAAAACACAACAATTATCACATAAACCGAAATTATACCCAAAAATAAGCTTAAATCGAAATTAGGGAAACTGGAATTAAAACATACTAGGATGTAGATCTTGAAGAGAGGATTCCGAATATATAAATTTTGCGAAAATCGGACTAGAAACGAAGAAGTTATGCTGAAATTACGATTGTAAGTTTTTTTTTGATTTTTGATGTTGATAGAACGAAATTGGGGAAAATGAAAATGAAACCTAAGGGAGAGGGGAAGGCTGGCTGTCCATAAGGCTCATGGGGTATTGGGTCTATTTTTTTTTTACTCGGTTTTGGTTCGATTTGACGGGAATTCGAATTATTCGTCAAACGCGATTTCCGACAACGCTAAAGTTTTTAAACACAAGTTTACTAGAATTTTAAGTACTCCTATGCCTAATATCCTAACTCATTTACCCAACGACCGTAAGAAATGGAAAATCCCATTTTTACGACCTTTCTTTGAAATACTCTTTTATTAAAGAAAAAGGTTTAAATATAGTTTAAATTACTTTTAAACATTTCCAAACTATCAAAAATAATTATATTACTTCAAAATAAAATAAAATTATATTTTATCGAATTATTATTATTTCAATTAAATTAATATTAAATTAACGTTGATTTAAAATATTACTTTTAAAATATAATAACGGTCCAAATTTACGGGGTGTTACAAGTGGTCTATGGCCGGTATTTCTATGTTAGTTGTAATGGTTGTTGTAATCTTTAAACTCTTGTTGGATGCTTTGCATCATGACGATCGTTACAACTTTATTATATAATATATTTGTGGTCAGATGTTCACCCAATTTGCCGCTTATGTGGTAACATATGTTATCAGCTTGTTTTTAATGGTATATTCTACTAGAATGTGAATATTGTGTGTACATACTGCCATAGGAGCATACCTAAAAATGTCAGCTGTTTACTTATTAAGGGTACATTACCATGTAATAAAGTTAACAACATGACAACATCTCATCATCAAACATGTAACCATTGATACAACAATATGTAACCATTTATATTGGTAACATTAGGTGATATATTGGTAACAAATGCTGATATATTGGTAACATAAGTTTTACTCAGCATTGATAGGCTATCGCACATGATAAGTGATATTTTGTATTGATTTATCCCCCGTTTTAGCTCGATTTCTATACGATTTATGCACTTTGTTAAGTGATTAACGAGCTAATATTGCTATTCTAGTTGTTTTGCGTGTTTTGACTCGTTTTATAGGAAATGAAGCGGTTTTGCTATATTTTCCTACTTTATGGAGCAAAGACACTAGGATACGAGTTTTTAAGGAATTGATGATAGCCAGTTCACGATTTGATTACGATTCCGCTACATCTTCCCTCGAATGGACTCAATTTGGATTTTGGCTTTGAACTTTAAAAGAAAACTCAACCCAAGTCAAGAGAAGATCAGCCCAAGCCCAATTCCGTAATGCATTGACCAAAGACTAAGGCATAGGATTCCGTGCCTAAGATGAAAAGACGGAAAATCCGACTTACACAAAAACCCGATCGGATTACCTGTTACCCGATCGGGTATTTCTGCAAGAAGACGTTACTTGGCTCTTCTTCAATCCGAGCTTAAATGGGTGGTTTAATGCTTTGACTAGGGTACGAATTTGCACGAAGGATCAGCAACCATGCAGCCTTATAAAAGCCAATGATCATCACACACAATAACATATCTTTTTATTATCAACTTTTACAATAATCTAATAATCTATTATCATTTCTTTTAGCACACTTTCTTACAAGTTTTTATAGTTTTCTTAGTATTTCCCTAGTGTTTACTTAGCTTTTGTTATTTGGTTGGGTATTTGTTCTTACTTTCGTTCTTATATACTCATATTCCGACTTGGTAATTCTCTAATCTTGATTTACTTATGCAATTTTAAATCATCATGAACTATAACCTCACTAGTATCATTTTTATAATATTGTTGTTATTAGGAAATCAACCTAAAATTAATCTAGTTAAAACCAAAGTATTATTTAGCATGTCACGTTATAATTTACTTAATCATATAATCCTAAAAATTGTCATTAGAATCATTGTTAACATAGTCACCATGATCACTTTAGTATTTATATTTCATAGTTTAATCTCATACATCTTTTTCTTGCTAATCTACTTAATCACATAATCACATAGATTAGATTAATTCTAATATTGTAAAATTATCATTGTGTAAATAAAATAAATAGAGTTGTAATATTTGAAATGAATTACGAGTTAAATGAATTATAAGAAGAGTAGTTACCAATTGAACCGTCTAAATTGTTTCTTCCTTTGGTCGTGTCAAATTCTATAACTTTGTTTAGTGGCCATAAGCAATTGTTTGTATTAGTCATTTCTATCTTTATAACGAGAGTTGGGATAGGAATTAGGACTATCAATAGGGGTTTAGTGACTTAAC
Organism: Heliosperma pusillum; assembly: GCA_022085475.1. Taxonomy (NCBI): domain Eukaryota; kingdom Viridiplantae; phylum Streptophyta; class Magnoliopsida; order Caryophyllales; family Caryophyllaceae; genus Heliosperma; species Heliosperma pusillum. The sequence goes on from JAIUZE010016823.1 coordinate 28,237, forward strand.
CATGCTGAAAAGACGTTAGGACCCACTAAAAGGTCGGTACGAATCCGGAAGGAATATACCGCTACAAGGCCTAGACAATCATAAGTAATTCTAATATTGGTATCTATGAAACTTTTAATTAATTTTACATGTATTTCTCTTTCACTATATCAACTTGATTAGTTAGTTTACTTTATCGTTTCAGATAGTTTATTTTATTGTCTTTTTATTTCTATTATTAGATAGCTTACTTTACCGTTATCAAGTTAGTTTATCGTCTTTTTATTTCCATTCCTAGATAGTTTTTATTATTGTTATTCTCTGGTTAATTAGTTTAGTTAGTTATACTTCCAATATTGTTATTTAAATATCGTCTTTAGATAGAATTTAGTTGTTAATATTCAGATCAGTGGGTTTCCCTGATCGGGTACGTGACAACCCGATCGGGTAAGTCTTCTGTTCTGGGTTTTTGTTTTGCAATTTTCATATTTGTCATTTTCATATTGTCATTTACATATTTGTCATTTTATTTTATGTTAGTAGTTTAGACAAACAACTCAAGTGACTCGATTTTAAATGAAAACCAATCCATAGCAATTCATAAGTAACACGTACTCCCTGAGGATCGACACCCTACTTCCCTAATTACATTCCTTATGTTGTTAGCCTAGTCCGGGTAAATTATTTTTGTTTCGGGACCGCGACAGAACCGATCAGCACACCTAATCAAAGATAAATACCCTAGACACAAATGAATGTAGTAATAGGGGTCGAACACAAGGAGACGGGAGTTGCTATATAAGTTGTTATGGGGTGAATTCTATCAACGTCGGTCACAAATGGTTTCTGGTTTGATGATTAAAACAACAATAATAATAAAGGAAGAGTCTAGGGAGTTCGAGTCACACATGCAAATTATGTAAATGCTCAAGTCAAACTAGGAAATTGATAATAACGATAATTGTTTAGGCTAAAGACACCCACCTCTCGATATTAGTGTCAACCATAGATCGGGTCCTAACGAACTCTCGCTTTGGCTAGGTCGATATACTTACAAATGCTTAGTCTAATTCAATTTCGTGCCTCTCGACTTATAGAAAGAATTAACGAATATAATCAAGGATTGTGATCAATAATCAAAGACTAACAATACAATGCAAGCATGTGATAGAAACAACTATTTGATATCATAACATCTCATTTCAACAATTGCAAATATTATTTATGCATGGCTTCCCTAATTCCCTAGACAAAGTAACTACTCTTACATAATGATAACTAATCTAATAACAAATGATAAAGTAAACATGATAAATAACTAACTAATAATGGAAATGACAAAGGAAATATCAAAACAATACAAGAAATAGAATTACCTCAACAAAGGAAATAGAACTTTGAATTGAAGAAGACAATGAAAACTAAATAACTTGCAAATGAACTTGTAATATAAATTAAAATACTTATTTGTAACAACTAATGAAAACTAAGCTATTCTAAACCTAATCTAATGACTAATGACATTATGTAAAGGAGTGTTTTTAGAGTGTAGAATGATGTGCAAGATGATGAGAAAGAATGCCCCTAAGTGTCGAAGTCCCTCTCCTTTATATAGGGAGAGGGACTCGAAATGTAAGATTTCACAGAGACCAAACCCCGATCGGGGAATGGAAACCCCGATCGGAGTTTCAGTAACCGTCCTATATTTGCTTAATTGCTCCATTTAATGCTTTAGGAATCCTAAGCTATGCCTTTAAGCACCTTAATTCTCCGGTTAATTGCATAGTTTTGGGATTCCTTGAGAATCCAAAGGAACATCATATGTTTAGTTGTGGACTCCTTTCATTGGGCTTCATTTTTGGTTTCTCATTTGCATTTCAATCCATTTCACAAATCTTCATGCTTGGCTTGTCATTCTCCATTCTAACCTTCCATGGTCCATTTTTCTTCCATTAGCTTGTTGGACTTTGGTGCTTGCTATTGTGTTAGGAAAAACCCTCTAAATGCTTAGATTCCTAAAAAATGTAACAAACACAAGCAATACACCTAGAACACGTTATTAGCTCACAAATATACTAAACAAAGTCTAATAATCAAATAAACCGAGCTAAACTAGGGAATTAAACTATATATAAAATGGACTCATCAAGCATCAATTGTCCAAATATGATAATGTTGACATTACCATGCAAGAAAGTGAACGACATGACAACATCTCATCATCAAACATGAAACCATTGTTATAACAACATGTAGCCATTTATATTGATAACATTAGTTGATATATTGGTACAAATGTTGATATATTGGTAACATAAGTTTTACTCAACATCAATTGTCCAAATATGATAATGTTGACAACATCTCATCATCAAACATGTAACCATTGCTATAACAACATGTAACCATCTAGTAACCATCTATATTGGTAACATTAGCTACTTATATTGGTAACAAATGTTGATATATTGGAAAGATAAGTATTGCACCCCACAATTGTACTTTAAATGGTCACTTATTGGACAATTACCTAAACATAACCACTTTTCTCATTCTTGCCCAAATATGTGTCTGTTGACAAAATTATAGATGGATGGCCATGAAATATTGTAGTTCACAAAATAATGCCAAAATAGGCATATTACATTGACAGTGGTCTGGTAATAACGTCAAAATAAGTAGTTCACAAAATAATGCCAAAACTAGCAAAAAGTATTTCACTCCTGGGGGCGTCCCATTTCTTCGCAAAATGTCATAATGTTGCCATTTCTACAACGTTTACAGGAGACGCGGAATTGGGATGTAAACATTGCCATTATATGTTTTGTTTACCTTTTCGAGGTTTCTTGTTCTTACCGACGTTCCTTTTCTTCCTTTGGCTTCTCCCTTTTGTCGTGCATCGGATTGGGTCTAGAATAGGAGCACCTTCAGTTGCTTTTGTGTTTGGAGAAGCCTCCATAGCAAGTTTCTACAGCAGCAATAATACTTCGTCTATGGCCATGGCTCACATATTCTGCACAATTGACCTTGCTTCTAGTACATTCTGGCTCTTTGTTATGAGATTGTTGACGCTTATTAGCATTGAGCGTCGCCAGTTTATAGCCTCGTTTGCAGCCGTTCGACGCATGTCTGATGGGAGTAAGCAGTTCCACACCTCCGTTTTGGCAAATTTGGTCCACCGCCTTAGAATATAACAAGATGGGATCTCTGCCACAGAATGCATGTGGAGGATACGTATGATGTGGCACCATATAATGCCCATAACTTGAAACTTTCTACAAGTGCATTCATTTAGGTGGTTAGTACAATCGAATGTAACATGATGCGTAGATCCACCATCATCAAGCGTGTACACCTCGTACAATAAGGTGGAGTCTTCAGAGCGTATGGAGTTTGCACAGGTTCCCATAGCTAGTGTGTACTCCTTCTCGAACAACCGAAAAAGTTCGACCGTGTATATCTGGGATGCATGCTGCAGTAGGTCCGTTAAGCGGAACGCCGACGAGGAGGTCGCTCTTATACTGTTGAATTCTTTACGCTCCTCCTCCCCTCTCTATCTTCTAACATTCGTCTCAAATGACCCGAAGAATTCAGTGACGGAGGTTGTTTTCGATGCTTGAAAGCATATTGCGTGATTTGTACTCTCGTTCCTTTAGGAAGATTAAATACCAGCCGACAAATGTTGGTTGTTGAATGCAGTGCACCACTTTGTACATAGGGAATATAATATTTTGAACGACGAGTTGTTTTCTAACCCATAAGTTTTCGTCATTGTTAGCCATGTGGCTTTAAATTCGGGTTCATTATAGCAAACATTAGCGCATTTGTTGAACACCTTCTAGAATGTGCAGTCATGCTTTAGACTTCCAAAGTGCGAGATAGTATTTTGTTGAATATGCCATTGGCATAGCCTATGTCTGCTTCCTGGGTAAATCTGCACAGTAAAAGCAAATGTTACCATATATGGTTTGTATGTTCATAGTTATTTAAAACATGTGAATAGTAACCTATCCCCTTCAAATGGTAACATGTGGTAGGTTAAGTGGTTACCATTCACCAATTAGCTCTCCATAAGAAATAAAATAGAAAATCAATTGTTACCATAAATGTTGTTAGGCTATTAATGTGAATGGTAACTTATGTTCTTCAAATGGTAACATGTTATAGTTTAAGTGGTATCTATTGATCAATTAAGCCTCATAGTTCATAAACTATATCATATGGGTGTTAACTCAGTACCCACACATATGTTAAATAGTAACATAAGGGACGATTGAGTTAACATGTACAACATTTAAAATAAAATAAAATAACCTTTTCAAACGCGATTGACATTGCTTTGTCTTGGTCAGTGACGATGGTTACAGGACGAACCTCTACCATAGCTTCGTTAAACACGTTGAACAACCATTCAAAATATTTTTCTTTCTCGTCCGAGAGAAAGGCACACCCAAATATGACGTTAGACCAGTGGTTGTTTATACCTACGAACGCACCGCAAATAAGATTATACCTGTTCGTACGGTACGTGGTGTCAAAGATAAATACATCTTGGTACAAGCGGTAGTCCTCTCTCATCATCGAGTCGCACCAGAATAGGTGACATAGTCTACCCTCTTCATTGAATTGCACCCGGGGTCCTCACCTTGTCTTTGAGTCAATAGGTTAATAAGTGTAGCTGCATCCCCGCCCTCAATTGCACGCATCTTCAGGCGATTTACAAAGTAATGGGATCCCTCTTGGTGTGACCGACTAGAGCATCGCCACCAGCTGCAGTTGCCGCCACTTTGAACTGAACAGATGGAGAGACAAAAGCTTCCATCATGGCCTTTATAGCCTTGCCCTCCGTATCACTAATTTTCCTCTCCGACATGTGGTGGAGCTGCCACTGAATGGGGGTTCAGGCGTGGTTGTGTTAAGTTACGTGTTGGCGTACTTCCCACACACCATCCTCATTTACAAGCATTCTCAGCCCCGCTTTGCAATCGCACCGTGTGACTGTCACATTTCTAACATTGTTAATAGCTACCCGGGGTACCACATGGTCGTCTCACCTGCTACCATTCCCATGGTGTCCTGCGCATGAGCATACAAAGTATCGCTCGACTTTAGGTGTGCCAACCCCATTCAGCCTGCGGGAGGTTGCTTTCCTAATACTGAAGCCCAGATCGTGTGAATATTTCTTATACATCTTGTAGATAACTTCCCATTTTGATGCTTTCATCCCCATTAATGACTTTGAATAATATGTACCTGCGAAAGTTGACAGGGTAACATTACTACCAAAAATACAAACATTTTGTTGTTTTTGTTGAAGTGAGTGTCCTCCTCAATAATGCGTCTACATAATAAATCTCTAAAAGGAATATCAGGGATATAATATTTTACTATTTGTCAGTTGATCAACGTAAATCGGTAACACTCGGCTAACTAGAGTTTGACGTTACTGTCGTAAGACGGCGGTGATTGACTGATCCTTTTCGGTCACACCTATAAGATGATGCCCAAATAGAAAATTTAATTTATATATGATATAATTATAGCCTTGTATAAATTGACTTATAAATAGTCAAAGTGAATTTATTTTGATGACGAGTTATGAACTCTGGCTAAAGAATTTTATTATTCAACTATATGATAATTGATTAATAGACGAAATTTAGTAATTAATAGTTAATTAACTAAATTATTATATTATGTGTATATACTGTGAGGTAGTGGTAACTAGTTAATAAATATTACAAAGAGTTGTAATATTAGCTAAATGGGTATTCCATAACCCATTATATATTGATATAATGGTCAAATATTACTTAAAAGTTAAGTGTACAATATTTAGTTACTTGTATTATTTAATTGTTAAATAATCCAATTAACATTTAATGATAATAGATAATTAAAATTTTAGTCTTATAAATATTTGTGGGACAAATATCAAAAGTCCAAAATGGACCCAAATACTTTTAAATGGACCAAAATAATGCATGGATGGTCCATGTTATAATTAGGCCATTTTCCACTATATTATGTCATGGATGACATAATATTCCACCATATTATTGTCTATATATGCCCACCTATACACACATAATAGTGGCTGAATTTTTGAACACAAAAACATTAAAATTTTCTCTCTTTGGTTGGTTCCATCAAAGAAGAAAAAGGAAGAATATTTCTTCATCTTCTTTATTATATTTGATCAAATAGTTGATCAAATTCTTCATCAAATAAAATCACAAAACAATAATATACATTTACTAATACTATTAAAGTAATAATATCACATAATAAACAAGGTTACTTAGCTTACTAAATTATCTAATTAATAATTAGTATGTTTTTGGGCTAATCTTGGGTACTTCCTTAAGGAGGCTTTCTAGTTGGAAGCTCACAAAGGTTGGAGGATCATCCTAAGCAAGTAGATTGTTCATAAAACAACAAATTTGTTGTTGTTTTATTTCCTTTATAACAATGTAAGGAATTGTTTCTTATTTTCTTTTATATTATGCATTTTTGTTTGCATGGATATGACTGTAAGACCAAAATATAAATTAATTAGTAATTTTATATGTCTTTAGAAGTGTCTAATGAGGTCTTCCACTAACAGTTCTACGATAACATATTACCAGGGGTACATTATGGGAAATGATGGTAACATATCACATGCTAAGAAAATATATTTAAAGATACTGGGTGACATTACACCAAAATATAATGACATTTGAAATGGAACATTAGTACCAAAAATACAAAAATTTTGTTGTTCTACAATAACCTACTACCAGGGGTACATTAGGGGGAATAAGGGTAACATGCCATCTGCATAAGACAATATATATAAAAGATACATGGTGACATTACGCCCACATATAATGACATATTAAAGGGTATATTAGAACCAAAAATAAAAACATTAAGGCAAACTATGGTAACATATCATCTGCGCATACAAAAAAATATAGTCAAGTTCCATGGTGACATTACGCCCAAATATGAAGACAAGGACACTATTAGATGAAAACCTAAAATCCCCGAGGTGGCAACAAGTTGTTCTACTACAAGATTCAATGGTAGAATAGAATAAATTGTTAAATCCTTGCATACTAATACTAAACACAATATAGCATAATTAGTTTGCTTCAAAGAAATTCTAGAGTATTAATTGTAACCATTAATAGTGACAATTTCTTACAAAAAATGTGTTAATGATAATAGTAGTATGCCCAAAATGGCTAAATAACAACAACAACAACAACAATGGCGCAGAAACATAAATCACAACAATAATGACTCAACAACAACTACAAAAACAATGACTTAGCAGCAACAACAACATCAACAATGGCTCGATCAATAAAAACAAGACCAATAATAATGATAATAATAATAGTAGTTTGCCCTAAAATTCAAAACAACATACAAACCTTTACTCATTGTTATTTCCGTAACAACTTCATCACTTATGGCACCATCGTCATCATTCCCTAAAATACCGCCGTCGTTTTCAACAACCAACTCAGCAAATGTATTAGGGTTGGCCTTTTCACCCGCCATTTTTTATTTAAAAAAATTGTTGGGATATTTGGGTTTGGTTTTGTGATTTATTTTTTGTAAAATTTTCAGAAAAGAGTGGAGGTGAATGGATGCAATGTATGGAGGAGAAAAGAATGGAGGTTATGGAGGAGATGAGAATGGAGGTGATTGAGGGGGATGGTCACTATTTTACATGCAAATGCACATGTGAGCATTTAATGCGAGGGTAATAAAAGCTAATAATTAGTAATAAATAATGTAGTGTAATACGAGGTAGGGGAGTAGCTTGCAGCAGATTTGTTGATCCACTTGAACAAGCTCCGGCCCATTTCAATGCAATATGGTATGTATTCTGTGACAACCCTCGCGAATGCGGAAAGATAAAACATACAAGCATGTGAAAAGAGATGCGGAAATACTGTATTTTAAAAACCTTTAAACATGCAAGATATATATAACACGAGGTGTGTCAAAATGTTACAAACTAAATACGGAAATATACAACAAAGAGACGAGGCCTCTTAAACTGTTAACAAAGAACAAGTGTTTAACCAAAACTAGCTACTATCGTCTAGAGGTGAACTTCCAGGGACAACGCCCGCTAGCTCACACCCGAACCCCAAAATATCGTATCCAAAAAGTCATCCATAGCAAGCAACCTGTTCATCCATGAAAAACATGAATGCCACAGTCAGTGGGGAGTAACTCCGGGTTCTCCCAGCCATATCACATCAAACGTACATATAAGGTAATACAAAAGTAAAGCATGCATATATATATACATGTGAGTTGCGATAAGAATAGATAGGCAATAGAGATATAATGATAAGATCATGTGGAAATCAAATTCGAAACCAACATGTTATTCAAAGACTCGGGGAAGACACTCTTAGGCAACGAATACGCTCACTAGGGCTTGCATCTCACCGTTAGCGGTATAAGATTGATAAGATTGAGACTCGACAGACAAACCAGTCAAGTCATGCGATGATACAGAAATACAAATATTATCATCCATTCACGAACCAAGGACCAATGACGGTGTCAATTCATGCAATGACCATGAATAAGTCATGAAATCACGCATTCAAAGACGACACAAAGACAACAAATCTCATGGTAAATGAAACGCACTAGCATCGTGTCCAGCAAGATGATTTAAAAGGCATCCACGGGTAAGCATTTCCCTGAAACTCTATACACGATGACATTTCGTATATGTAGACTAATTTTCCTCCTGGTAGCACGACGATAAAAATATACGGTCCTAGTCTAAATTGGGCCAGGAATCTGGAATAACATATTCCGATTCGGACATGCGATGACGTTTCGCATCCAAGACTCGGGCTAAAAATAAACGCCGAGTACCCCAAATTGGTAGATCAATTCACGAAAGAGGCGGAAAACAGCTCAAGCCTCATAACAAAGCGGTACGCTACATGCAAAATAACACCACCTCGCAAGTACACAACATTTGACGGCCGGGTCGATCAACGCATAGCGTTCGCCTCCCAACAACGTCGTCGTATGCCCACTAACACATGCAATTAAGCAGTAGGATACCTCTTCGTTCCGACATTCCAGCCTTACGAACGGGAAGGTAGCCAAGGGAATGAGAATACAAAGCACAATACAAAATAGTGCTCAAACCGACTCATTTGTAAAAACCGACTCAAAGTGGGAATATACCAAAACCGTCACAAAACATGTGATACATGCGACGGAGATATCATATATTCAAACCATGAATATTATAAGACATTACGTAAAATTATACGGTAAACGGATCATGCGAACTATTATAAATTACGAGTTTTATAAGTTAGAGAAAAACAACACAGCCGTGTTCCAGGCCGGGCAGGGGACCGGTGGCCGGTGGGCCGGCTCAGAACACAAGCAAAATCCCAAAAAAACAGAGAAAAGAGGTCTGGGCCGGTCGACCGGCACAGACAATCACACCAAAATCAAAACTTCAATACTGATGTGTTCCAGGCCGGTGGGTTGACCGGTGGCCGGTTGGCCGGCCTGGAGCACCTCTTATACAAAAATCCCATTTTCCAAATGAGTTACTGGAGTGTTCCCAGCCGGTTGGCAGGCCGGCGGCCGGTCGACCGGCAGGGAACCCCAGTTCACCCGAGAGCCTCTTACACTTAACCAATTCATTTCCAAATCATTTCAATTCTCATATATACTTCAAATAATCATCCACAATCAATATAATTCATCAACATTCATCATATAACATCATTTACTAATCATAGCATGGTTTCTAATCTTCCTAATCGTAATCTAATACGATTTTCTAGCATATAAACAGGTAAAACACGTAAGTGACACCGAGTAACCCTTCACCGTTACCTTCTATGCGTCTCTAATGATCGTCAAGCTCCTCTTCTATAAGGAAATAGTCTTTGTCGGGATCTTGGAGGTCGCCACCTACAAATAGATCGTAAAAAGATGAATAAAGTTCATCTTGAGAAAGACGGAAAATTTGAAAAGCGAGAAAGACGATGATTTTAACATCAATACGAATAGAGGAAGGTACGGAAGGAAGAATAAGATAAACTTACGTAAATTCTATCGAGTAACGAAGAAACTACGCCAATTCTAAGATTGAAATCAAAGAGGGAAAAGATGAGATTTCTTAAGGGAGAAGAAAGGGGGTTTTGTGTTTGATTTTATGTTGAATGAATATTAGGTTAAGGAGGGAGTAGTGTGAGTTGTGTAGGAAAAAGTCAAAGACGATTTCCAAAGTCAAGAAAAGTCAAACTAGACTTAAGACGGCTTTTTCATGAAATCTCGCAGAAATTCCAAATACGAACTCGGAAATTCTAAATTCGATTCGAAACTTAAAATTATAAATTAAAACTTAAATTTACTGAAAAGCTTTCGTAAAATATTTCTACTAGAAAAATAGGGTACATTTCCGGGTGTTACATATTCGGCCCGTCGCAAGCTTGCGACGGATAGTGCCGTCACAAATGAGAATATGTGTAAAAAAAGGATCAATCGTTGAAAACACCCATTAATGTTACACTTTTGGGGCAGAAGTCACTTAAGTTACAAAAATATGTTAAAGTGTCAGTTAAAGGTATTAAGTTTAAAACATTGTTGACAAGATATTAAGTTTTAAAAAGTGTAACATTAAAGGGTGTTTTCAACAATTGATCCTTAAAAATTTTGTTTAATTGAGGATTGAACTTAAGGCACGTACGCAAAAGTATCACCAACCACTAGACTAATGTAGTTAATAAGCTCCATTACTAATCAAATTTAATTTATTTTTGCTAAATGAGGGTGCGTATAAAAAGAAATTATTGTTAGACATCAAAAATCTTATGTAATTTGATAAATTGACGATGTATGAGAAAAATTATCTGTTATATCTCAATAATAATTCATGAATACAATGTCGGGTATATATACCAATAGGCAGTAGCCTTAGACTCCTAGACTTTCCTAGTTTCTAGTTACAAACCAATTCTGATAGGAACCAAATATATCAAATATTCCTATTACCTATTTACTATATATTATATTCTAATACTCCCCCTTAAGGTGGAGCACTCGGTAAACCGATGCCCAACTCAGACTGTAAATACGCAAAAGCGTCTCCACCAAGAGCTTTAGTAAATAAATCCGCAATCTGCTCCTTACTACGAATATGGGATGTTGAAATGGTGCGAGCAAGTAAATGAGTACGAATGAAATGACAATCAATCTCGATGTGCTTTGTACGATCATGGAAGACGGGATTCTTTGCAATGTGTAGAGCCGCTTGATTATCACAAAACAGCGTCATAGGACTCGCATGATCAATACCTAACGATGATAAAAAAGATTTGAGCCATATTAACTCACTAGTCAGCGCGGCCATTGCTCTATACTCGGCTTCGGCATAAGACCGTGCTACTGTGTTCTGCTTTTTCGCCTTCCATGAAATGGGTGTGCAGCCCAAAGCAACATAATAACCAGACAAAGACCGTCTACTAAGTGGACAACTCGCCCAATCTGAATCCGAGTAGCCATACAAGCGGAGATCTGAATCGCTACTCATAAGAATCCCTTTACTTGGATTGCCCTTTATATATCGAATGACACGTAAGGCTGCCTCTAGATGTTCTTTCCGTGGTTCATGAACAAACTGGGACAAAATGTGAACGGCATAGACCAAATCCGGCCGCGTAATTGTCAAATATACAAGACGACCAACCAAGCGCCTATAACGCAAAGGATCCTTGAGGATGTCGCCATTAGCTAAAGCCAGACGATGATTCTGTGGTATCGGTGTAGTGACAGGTTTTGAATCTGCCAAGCCTGCGTGAGTTATGATTTCCATTGCATATTTACGTTGACTGAGAAAGAGACCTTTCGGACTTGTAGCTACCTCAATACCGAGGAAGTATTTCAACTTCCCTAGATTTTTAATTCCAAATTTTTTATGCAAGAAAGCCTTAAGACGGTTGCTCGCTGCAATGTCATTACTGACGATAATCATGTCATCAACGTAGACCAAAACTCCAAGGAATAAATCCCCTGTCTTATATGTAAACAGGGAGTAGTCGGCCATGGATTGCACAAACCCATATCCGGTTAAAGACTCGGTCAGTTTCGCGAACCAGTTGCGCGAGGCCTGCTTCAAACCGTACAAAGACTTCAGTAATTTACATACCTTATTCGGACCCTCTGCCTCAAAACCTGGAGGTAATTTCATGTACACCTCCTCGTATAAATCGCCGTGTAAGAATGCATTGTTGACATCCAATTGATCTATGAACCATTTCTTTGCAACCGCTACTGCCAAAAGACACCGAACACTCGTCATTTTTGCCACCGGGGCAAAAGTCTCGTGATAATCAATACCTTCTACTTGTGTGAAACCTTGCGCTACAAGCCTTGCCTTGCAACGTTCGATGGTACCGTCTGCTTTGTATTTTACCTTATAAACCCATTTACAACCAATGGGTCGTTTTCCGTCCGGCAAATCAACTATTTTCCAGATGCCATTGTTTTTTAGGGCCTCAAACTCACTTGCCATGGCTTCCTGCCATACTGTTTGTGCAACTGCCTCGTAGTAATGACGAGGTTCTTTGATGCGATCGATCACGGCTAAATAGCTTTAGTAAGAAGGCAAAAAACAACTAGTATTGACATAATTAATTAAGGGATATCGAGTACCTTTCTTTGCGGAATTCGATGGAGTCGGGTGAGCATGTTGTTGGGGGTTTATAATTCTTGTGGATTTACAAAAGTAATCCTTTTTCCAATAGGGATCAAACTTACTTCGGGCTCCACGACCAACTTGTTCTTCAACTTCCTTGAACACATCCGTATCAGGTTGCGTATTAGGTTGCACTGTGTTGGGTTGGAATGATGTTGTGTCAATCTCCTCATTATTCATATTGACATGAGGCATGATGCTCCCCCTGTCTCTTGTATCAATGACGTCTCCAACGTCATTATCAAGCGACTCATTATCATATTTATCATCATATGCGACTATCTGCTCAATGGGACTCGGAGTATCTAACCCAGTGCTGGTCTCAACATTTTCAACAGCAAAAGGAAAAACGTTTTCATAAAAAATAACATCACGCGAAACAAGGAATTTCTTGGTCTTTAAATCGTATAACTTCCAACATTTTTTCCCGAATGGATATCCAAGAAAAATACAACGCTTCCCTCGCTCACTGAATTTGTCCCTCGGCCTATCCTTATTATGGGCATAGCATAAACAACCAAAAACGCGAAGATCGTCGAGACACGGTTTCTCGCCGTATAGAAGTTCAAATGGGGTTCTACCGTGAAGGACACGTGTTGGGGTTCGATTTATGAGGAAAGCGGCAGTAAGAATACACTCCCCCCAAAAATCCAAAGAAAGCCCAGCCTGAAATCTAAGTGCCCTTGCCTTTTCTAATATATGTCTATGTTTTCGCTCTACCCTACCATTTTGTTGCGGGGTGTCGACATTACTAGTTCGGACACTTATTCCATGTTCAGCATAATAGGCTTTCATAGTTCCTGACAAAAACTCCGTTCCATTGTCAGTTTGTATTACCTTCACTTCTTTTCCAAATTGAGTGCGGATCATCCGACAAAAGGTTTTAATTAAATTACCAGCCTCCCCTTTGTCTTTCATAAGGTAAACCCACACCCCTCGACTACAATCATCAACAATAGTTAGAAAATAATGTGCTCCCGATAAACTTTCTGTTTTATATGGTCCCCATATATCTCAATGTAGTAAAGCAAACAAGACAGTACTTATTTTATTATTAAGTGGAAAAACTGATCGCGTTTGTTTTGCACGACAACACGAATCACAATAAGTATCGGGATCCCAAACTAAATTGTTTCCAACTAAAGATGAAAAAGAAGGTAGGGTACTCTTAGAAGGGTGTCCAAGTCTCCTATGCCAAAGCCTGACATTATTGTTAATCTTCGTCTTAGCTGCAATCTCCTTTTTGTTAATCTGAAGATAATAAACCCCATCTTTATGCTCACCCTGTCCAATCTGCATCCTCGTAGATCGGTCCTGAATATCACAATGATCAGAAAAGAATGTCACACTACAATTATTTTCGGTAATTAATTGTTTGACGGAAATTAAATCACATGTCAAATTTGGAACGTATAATACGTCCTTTAATGTGAAAAACTGATTTAAATTAACGTGGCCATGTTCGTGTGCTACGATGTGAGACCCATCCGGCAAGCCTACTCTTGTCGGCACACCTTTCCATATACCTTCGAGTAAATCTCGACTTCCAGTCATGTGATGTGAAGCACCACTATCAAGTAGCCACTCGGAAATAGAATTAGTCATACCTTTTTCTGTCACAATACCTGCTTGCTTAGTATTTAAAAAATGACGAACACGCTCTACTTCTTGTGTTGTGAGGAGATTTTGTGCGGGCGGCTGACTTTCACTCGTGGAAGCAGCATTCACAACCTGATTGGTGTGTCCATATCCTCGTCCGCCACGACCGAAACCACGTCCTCCACGACGCCCACGACCACGCCCCCTGGAAGGGTATCCATGCTTTTCATAGCAAGTTTCCTCGGTATGATAATATTTGTTACAATGGGTGCACTGAGGTGGGCCGGTCTCTGTTTGAGTATCAGTGGCAGATGGGAATCCTCGTTCTCGTCCAGGACCATTATTGTGCTTCACTGCCATAGCAGCATCGCTCTGTTCTTCCTTAGCTCGTGTTACTGCCGTGTGCCTTTCCTCACGGAGCACAAGAGCATAAGCTCGGCTTAAAGAGGTGATTGTATCTTCCATTAGGAGATTCGTGCGAAGGTGTCCATAAAGAACCGAGTCCAAACCCATGAGGAATTGGTGAACACGCTCCTCCTCTCGCTCCTTTGCTAAAGCTGCTGCCGCACCACATGTGCACCGAGGAACGCGACTATGACTTGCCAATTCGTCCCAAATCGTCTTTAATTGGGTATAATATTCAACCACTGAGAGCCGTCCTTGTTTACAATCGTTTAGATCATTCTTTAGTTGATGTACCCTTGGTGCGTTTCCCATGGAGAAACGTTCCTTTAGCTCATCCCAAATTTCTTTCACAGAGGCAGAGAATGTCACGCTGGGGTGTAGCTTCGGATCAATGACGTTCCGGAGCCAAGACTTGACCATGGCGTTACATTGACGCCATGCTACTGATTCCAAATCGCTTCCATTGCTCGTGTTTGTGGGTGGCTTCTTTACAGTACCCTCAACTAAACCTAGCTTGTTCTTTGCATCAAGGCCATTACAAACAGCGTCGGCCCAGATGTCGTAGTTGTCACCATTAAAAATTGTCTGTGTCAACATCAGACTCGGGCTATCGGATGGATGAAGATATAAAGGAGAAGACATGGGTATGACCTCGGTTTTCTTCTCGTTAGTGCTCTTGCTTCCTTCGTCACTAGAATTCGTCATCGGGAAAAAAAATACAGGATCGTATTAGTGCTCAGATACCATGATAAATTGACGATGTATGAGAAAAATTATCTGTTATATCTCAATAATAATTCATGAATACAATGTCGGGTATATATACCAATAGGCAGTAGCCTTAGACTCCTAGACTTTCCTAGTTTCTAGTTACAAACCAATTCTGATAGGAACCAAATATATCAAATATTCCTATTACCTATTTACTATATATTATATTCTAATATAATTGGGCAAAATGTGTAGTGAAAGATCATTAAAAAATTTTGTTTAATTGATGGATGGAACCCAAAACTTTTAAAGGTAAGGAAAAGTATCACCAATCACCGGGGGTGAACCTGGAGGGAGAGGGCCTTATTTTATTATTTTTAAGAATCTTAAATAGACAGTAAGTATTGTTATGTGATTTTAACCCTTCACCTTCAAGTGCTTTACTAATGTCTAAACCATTAAATCACTTATATATAATAACTAATTTATGAAAAATTCCAAAATATGAAAATGTAATATCAAAGAGGAAGGTAATATGACAAAAAGATTATGCCCCCCTCTACTAAATTTCTAGGTCTGCCACTGTCAACCACTTGACTAACATAATTAATATGTTCCTTTACTTATCAAATTAGTATTTATTTTTGATAAATGGGGGTGCGTAAAAAAACATTTACAAAGAAAAACCGTCTTATACATAAATAAAAAACTTATCTCATTAAGCAAAATGTGTAATGAAAGAGCATTAAAAAAATTGTTCTATTGAAAGATTGAACCCAAGACCTTTTAAGGTGAGCAAGAGTATCACCAACCACTAGACCAACATAATCAATATGCTCTTTTACTAATCAAATTCACAAATTATCAGTGAAGAAGAGTATTATCCGTCACAAGGTGAAGACGCATAGTGCCCATCTCACAAGATGCAAGTGGGGAAGGCAAGTGGAGGGCAAACGATCCCCCACTTGCCCTCCCACTTAGCTTGCATATTGTGAGAGTGACACTATCCGTCTTCAGCTTGTGACGGATAGTGCCTGTCTTTTGTGAGAAGAGATGAATCAAATTTGTAATTATTTTTGGTAAAGGGGGTGCCGATGCATCGGCTGCACCCTCATTAGAACCGCGACTGTCGAATACCTGATTTTCCGAAGGCAAAATTTTAGAGCCCGATTTTCGTATTTTGGTTAAACCGGGTATCCGAAAACCGGATAGCCGAATCTTGTTTAATAAATAATGCTCAAAACTGAAAGTTAAAACCAAAACAACACTAGTTGCCCGTAACTAGGATGCCTACATAATCTACTAGGCTCAATATTACAAAAATATTTACTTGCAATATCAGTAGTAAAATGCCGAAATAAAAATCAGTAAAAGTTTCACATACGGCTTTGTTACCCACAAAGAGAGTTGTAAACCTTACAAGTTTCACATACAAAGATTGGTTCACAATATTTTATCCAAAGCGTCCAAATAGAAAACTAAGCTTCACATATAACTATTTTTTTTGTTATTTTTGATTAAATAGTGTAAAAAAAACGTATACATGATTTTGATTGACCCGATACGCTTTTTAAGAAACCGTATCTTATACCCGGAAATTCATATCATGTACTAGTAAATTTGTGTAATTAAAACTGTATACCGTATTGTATCCGTATGTTAAAACCATATCGAATATTTTTGTTCAGCCCTACACTTTGGTCGACTATGGTTTACCTAAAATGTTTACCTAAAACTGATGACTTGAAACATTAGTGATTCCGGTTATAATGACCAATAATGATTCGAGTTCGGTAAGGCTTATGTAAGCTCATCATTGCGTCGTGTCGTTAGGTGACAAGGTGAGTTGGGTTTATGTATAATTATTACCGAATCAATATATATTAATTTTTATTCTTTAAGATTTGACTACCAATTTATGTAAAGCTATTCTTGGACGCTTTCAAGTTGGAAGTTACAACTACTAATAAAATCACCGATTCTCAATTTTTCATTGAAGTCAACATTTTAACGACAAATATGTGCATTTGTCCTGAATTTTTTTTATAGTTTAGAATATTATTGTGGTTACACTTCCTCTTAAAGTTACGACAACTAGGATCAATGGGTCATAGGTTAAACTCAAGTCGGATATGATCAATTTTTGTCCCGAGCCCAATAACTGTATCATCTGAAAATAGGTATCCATTGTTCATTTCTATTTATTATATATATGTTTGGTGCAATGAACTCTAATCTAATGTTATATTTCTTAGAAACATGCTCAAGAATTAATTTATAACTAGTGTTAAAAATCATGTGGAATTAATATATAACTAGTCTTAAAACTTGAGTGCTACACAAAAACCTTTCAAAATTTGTAATATACAAGAGTTTAATAATTCAATATAATTTATGTTAAATAACTTTTACTATGTGAAACATAGTATAACTTCACATAGTACACTAAGCTTGGCCAAATGATATAGATTAACTAAATGTTCTTTTACATTTTTAACAAAATAAAATAGTGGTGTTTATCAAAGATACTTGTGTCAGTGTATCATGTGTCATAATAAAGTTAATAGTGAATATTTCGTATGCAACACCCTTGATTTTATCATGATGGATAATTTAATAAAATCGTTGATTTTAAAATTTTTTTTTTTTTATTATTTAAAATATTTTAAATCGCTAATTTATTATTATTAGCTTTTAAATTTGTGAAAATTCCAATTTTATTTTAGTTGATTCAAAATCGTTTCTTAATTGTTCGTTCGTTCGTTTGGGAAACGGAATCGGATTATACGCGAAATTCTACTAGAAACTATCTACTTGGTTGTTGGGCCTAAATAAACCTATGGGCCTTGTTTAAAACAACACAAGGTTCCTTAATTAGGGTTAGACCTGACAAAAGAAACCCGATCCGAATGACCCGACCCGAAAAGGCTGTCCCGAGACCCGAAATTAACCCGAGTTGCACAACCCGAATATAAATCGAAACCCGAATTAACCCGACCCGATCTGAGTTTGACCAGAAGTGTGTCGACCCGAAACTGACCCGACGATCCGAAATTACCCGATCCGAAACAACGAACGCGAAAATGACCTGAAAATGACCCGAAAAATATAACTCTAATTGAACAAAAAAAACTTGAATTCACTATATGCACTTCTTTTTCTTAATAATTGATCCGAAAATGACTCGGACCCGAAATGACCCGACCCGTTGACCCGAAACTTAACTGATCAACTAACCGAAAATCACCTGAAACCCGAAACATCCCGACCATATCTGAACTAACCCGATAATATGATAGACCCCAATTGGTCCGATCCGAGTTCGACCCGATTGACCCGTTTAACGGGTTTTTTTTTTTTCAAGCAAACTTCATCTCCTTCCCCACTCTGAAATCTGAAATTTCCTTCATTAAAACGCGCATTAACCTCCTCCACTAAAACTCTCATAAAACCTTCATTTCTTAACATAATTTTAATCCGGTTGATGTTTTGTAATCCTCTCACCTTTATATTTCTTTATATGTAAGAAAAGTTGTAATCTTTGAACTTTTTTCTAAAAACCATTTTTCAGATTTTCCTCAACTTCTTCTAATAACGTTAAATATTGTTAAAATGGTGGATTTTGAAGAGTTGAGTCAAGGAATCCGTTGGTATTGATAGTTAGCTCGAGAATCGAATATTTAAAGTGTTACGGGTTTTACGGGATTCAGCAAATTGTTTTGATCGCGCGGCTTTTTGCAAGATTTTCTTTGTCTCATATTTGGTCCGTGAGCAGGTGGCTCAGCTTTTTCCTATCTTCTTTCTTCAATTACCAAGACCTGTACAGTGCATACTAATATCCTTAGTCAAAACAACAATTTATTTTGAAGATTGAGTGATTATAGATGAAAAGATAATATCTTTATATGTTGATAATGAAATTGGGTAAAGTTGTGGACTCTCTTTCCCATTCAAGATAATCTTCTGGATCTAAACAGTCACAGAGACTGTTTGTTTAAGCGTGTATCTGAACAGTCACGGAGACTTTTCTTATCCAGCACCGCCTGCATCATTTTCGTATCATCCCCTCCCCCTTGGAAAGAAATTGTCCTCAATTCTTGAACCTTCAATGCACCGGGATCAAATAGGAATCTTACTAACCTGGATACAAAATTGTTGTCCAGCAATAACAATGCACTCGAATCTTCCTTTAGCTCATCATCTTCGATACAAACTTCAAGCTCATTCATCTTCATGTTTGTGACATCCACCCTTCCACCCTCCATCTACAAATTTATTAAAAATAAATTTTAATCCACACACTTTATTTTTATCTTCAAATTTCTCCATTAACACCCAAGTAGATAAATTAGTACAAAAAATTATGTCACCATACAAGAACTCATCTATATATGATTCCAATGGATATTTATAGTCGTGCTTCATCAACATAGGCTTAGTGTTGCATTGAACTGTTTTATAAGGCATGTTAAGCTCCAACGATAATTCGTCATCAATTGTTCTATGCTTGTCTTCTTGACAACCAACATCATAAGAGTTAACAAGATTTGTAATTTGAAGATCAACAAAATCCATTAAACTGGGAGATAAGTCAGGTAGTAATTCATTGGGAAAAACATCCATGAACCTCATGCAAAAGCTCTTTAAGCTGGTCATTGTTTTACCCAATATTTGACACTGTTAATGTTGGAGTAGGTGTCCTCCACAATAGTGCGCCACATAATAAATCTTATTAAGGAATATAATTGGTATATTTATTGACTATATATATGAGTAGTCAGTTGATTAACGTAAATCAATAACGATTGGCTGACTAGAGTTTGACGTTATTGTCGTATGACGGCGGTGATCAACTGATCCCTTTCTGTAACACCCGGAAATGTACCCTATTTTTCTAGTAGAAATATTTTACGAAATCTTTTCAGTAATTTTAAGCTTTAATTTATAATTTTAAGTTTCGAGTCGAATTTAGAATTTCCGAGTTCGTATTT
>JAIUZE010016824.1:0-26720 GCA_022085475.1 Heliosperma pusillum
GAAATGCTTATCTCGTGGATGTCTGTTAATCATACTTGCCATGTACACGGTGCTAGTGCGTTTTATTTACCGTGAGAGATGTCGTCTTTGTGTTGTTGTATTTGGATGCGTGATTACATGATTGATTATTCATGATCATTGCATGACTTGGCATGGTTTGTTTGTCGAGTCTCAATCTTATCAAACTTATACCGCTAACGGTGAGATTTAAGCCCTAGTGAGCGTATTCGGTTGCCTAAGAGTGTCTTTCCCCAGTCTTTGTATAACATAATGGATTCGGATTTGTATTCCATATGCTCTTATCATTATATATTGAATTGCCTATCTATCCTTATCGTATCTCACATGTATATCTATATATGCATGCTTCTACTTTTGTATTTCCTTCTATGTACGTTTAATGTGATATGGCTGGGAGAACCCGGAGTTACTCCCCCACTGACTGTGGCGTTCATGTTTTTCATGGATGAACAGGTTGCTTGATTTGGATGGCTTTTTGCTTATGCTATTTTGGGTTCGGGTGTGAGCTAGCGGGCGTTGTCCCTGGAAGATTCACCTCTAGTCGTTAATTAGCTAGTTTGCTAATCACTTTGACATTGTTAACCTTTTGAGAGACTACGTCTCTTATCTTATAGTATTTTGTATTCGGTTTGTAATTTGACACTCCTCGTATACTTATCTTGCATGTACAAAGGTTTTTAAAATACCGTATTTCTGCTTATTATATCACATGCTTGTATGTTTTATTTCCGCATTCGCGACGGTTGTCACACTGACGGCCTTGCATATTTCATGGTCCCGTCGGATGGTTACACGCCATGCTCTGACTCAGATCCTGAGAATAACTCTGTTGATAAGACTATTGGTATGCTCCTCCTTCTACAATTAGGCATACAAATATATTGTGGCCTAGTCCACCAAAACTATGGCATCTCACTCCTAAAATCTCGCTAAAAGCATGACCGTCGGCTCTCCCATCATAATGATGTCCTCCGCCATAGCAACCCTCACCAGAATAGGATCGAGTGTGGTTATAACTACCCCTCTTATAAATGGAGTTGCCTCAACCCCCGCTTTCCGCCTTCCTCTTCACATTCATAGACTCCTTTGCTTCCTTGGTCATATCCGCCATTCGCTCTGCCTGCCCAGCTCTATCATAAGCATCCTTTTGGTCGGAAACCACCTCCTCGGGTAGTTTATCCATAACCCTAAAGATCAACCGCTTATCGAACTTATCCGCCAAAGCCTTATGACTCCACTACAAGTCATATGCATAACTAGCCAACTCATTGCATTTGTTATAATAATCGGTAACGGATATATCCTCCGTCATCCTGAAGGAATCTAACTCAACCCTCAACTTACCCCTAACGTGCTCCGGCACGAATTGCGACCTCATCTCCGCCTTAAACTAATACGACGCTACCAAATCACTCGCTTAATTCGTGAAATCTTCTCTCATGGGTAACCTCTCACGGAACCACCACTTCCCCGCTTGAACTCTCAAGTAAAACGCGGCCTGATCCTGGTGCCAGTTGTCTAATAGATTCGGTGCGACAGTGCCCCCATAGGTAGTGTTGTGCTTAACATAGTAGCATCAACCACCATCTTTCGATCTCTCCCCACATTCTTCGAGGCCTCGGTTAGCGCCTCATTCTGCTCGATCAACTGAGCAACCTCTTCATTACTCATCTCAATAGGTCTAGTCATCGAGTTAGCTTTCTTTGGCGGCATCTTAACTTCAATAAGAGAAGGGTAAATGTAAGAACATAGCCTGCAACTCAGAACTATATCAACTTGCAGTCAACACACTCGGTCGAGTACAGTAAGCCGCTAGGCCGAGTTCTACGCACTCAGTCGAGTACACTATGTACTCGGCCGAGTTCACCACAAACAGAAGGTACCCACATTTCCAAATTCACCTACTCGGTCGGGTCCTACAAGTGACTCGGTCGAGTACAACCTACTCGGTCAAGTGCCAAATTCCACTCGCCCAAGTGACACAATCCAATAGCCACTCAAAATATCATACTCCATACTCGGTCGAGTGTCCGGGGTACTCGGTCGAGTCCCCTACCACACTCAGTCGAGTCATGAAATTGGCTCCCAACTCAACCTTTGTAATATATCATTATAGAAAAACAAAATAACCTTAATACGCAGCACACAACATCACACATATAGACATATCCTTTCCGTCTCAACATTCCGCATTCCATCTTTACTC
This sequence comes from Heliosperma pusillum, assembly GCA_022085475.1. Classification (NCBI taxonomy): domain Eukaryota; kingdom Viridiplantae; phylum Streptophyta; class Magnoliopsida; order Caryophyllales; family Caryophyllaceae; genus Heliosperma; species Heliosperma pusillum. Next base: position 2,228 of record JAIUZE010016824.1, read on the forward strand.
CACATATGTTTCACATGCATTGTAATACTCCGAATTTCTGAGTACTTTGTACTCGGTCGAGTAAGGGTCACTCGACCGAGTGTGATGTTTACACGGCCGAGTAGGGTGTATTCGGCCGAGTAAGGGTTAGTGTGTCAGATAGGCAGCCATATGCCTAGTTGGAACTCGGTCGACTGAGTGTGCACTTGACCGAGTTTTGTGTACTCAACCGAGTGCCTATTGCACTCGGCCAAGTACACCGGTCTACGGGATCTTATCGGGCACTTTTACTTAAGATAGTTAAGAGGTATAAAATAAATTCGTCAGCTAATACTTCATAATTAACCCTAAAAATTTCTAAACTTCTCTCTCAAAACCTCTTAATCATCTCTAATCATCACAAGACTCGGATTGTAGCATCATATCGTGTGTGTTAATTCCATTGGTAAGTGATCAATCTTTGTGATTAATGATATTTATGGGTAGTTATAGATACCTAATTGAATTGGAGGGAAAGGGGATTTAATGGTTATTTATTGTATTTATTGATTCATTGATTAAGAGGAGACTTTGTGAAGGAGGAATTTTAATTGTGATTGCATATTGCCATATTTGCTTACAGGTAGGGTTTCTCTACTCAGTAATTGTGTATGTTAATCTTTGTGATAAGATGTTGTTGTGATATTGTTATTTGATTGATTGATGAGGATGATGGAGGAGGGATTGGAGTTTGGAGTGGTTACTTGGCTACTATTTTGGTGGTCCGCCGGGAGACGGATCACACCCCGAATTTGCCCCTCGTAGCTCTCCCGCTGCGAGGGGATGTGCACATTTATGTTCCAGGTGTCTCACTGTGGTGGGATAGAGTTCGATGCCCATGGCTGCGGTCTGGGATCAATTGGTGGTTTTACAGGTCAGGGATGGTAACCAGATGCTGCTGAGGTAACCGATGCGGTGGCCCTCCGATTTTTCTTTCTCTATTGTGAGCTTGATTGTCTTGTACATTGATCGATGTAGACTGTTACTGACCCCGTTTATATCTTCCAAAACTACTCTGATCCATTGGGGGAATGGGGAGTAGGTGATCAGCAGGTAACTCGTTAAGCTGCGCTGTGATGTTGATTGGGATCACCACTATCGAGTCATAGCTTCCGCTGAGTCTACTAGAGTCATAGACATTACATTACTTTTATTGTTATGTTGGTTTTGTATTATAGGTTTAGACGGTATGCCGTCTGATTTGGGATTATGTATTTGACTTAAACTATTGGATTTAAATAAAGTATTGTTCTTTTATTGTACGTTTTGATATGTACTACATCGGGCAACCGAGATGGTAGCATCTCCATGTACTAAGGAGGTCTTGTAAGGCTCTTTGGTATATGGGGGTGTTACAAAGTGGTATCAGAGCTAACGATTTTGGAACTTAAAACCAATGAACCCAATGAATTAGGAGCGTCTAATAAAATGAACTCGGGTAGGAGTCGTAGGGAGCTACCGCAATGATTTGGGAAACGTCATGAAATTGCAATTTTGCCCCTATAGCTCAAAGTCGGTCACAACGGGAAGTGTCAGTACGTATATATGTACTTGATGTGGTTACTATGTTAATTGTTGAGAATGATGTGAAGGGGATGTGGAGTATGAACATGAAATATGATGGTATTATGTAAAGCATGTATGTAATGAGACATGTGTGAACGGATGTGATTATAAGCATGAAGAATGTGTTTATCATTGGCAAGCATGTATATATGAACTACGTATGGTTATGTGAAGCATGTATAAGATGCATATGAACTGAATGAACGTGATTTAAGCATGAGAAGTATATTATGGTCGTACCATATGTTATATATATGAAGTATAAGTGGTATGAAAAAGTTATGTGGAATAATTAGCGTGAATGGAGTATGATTTTGACTTAATACATATTGATATGTTGAGATTAGAACATGTAAATGGTTTTCAACTATAGTCTTTTATGTGATATGAGGTATGTTGAAGGATTGTAATTTTGTTTGGTAACAAAAATTTGAATTGTATTAACTTTGATTATGGAAGGTCTGTCTTTAAACTGTTACAACTTGAGTTCTAGAAAATGATATTGAGGTACTTCTAAGGGGAGGTGATAGCTTGGCCTGTTACGGTTCTAACAGTAGGTCATGATCTAAAATCGACTTAAAATTTAAGAAGATATGTCCGTTTTAGGAAAACTAGTCATTGCTGAGAAATTCGTCGCCCTCGACCGAGTGCATTGGGGCACTCGACCGAGTGCAGTGTACTCGAGCGAGTGTCTTAAACTTTTGCTCTTGGATGGTTAATTGGGCATGTACTTGATCGAGTACACATTGTGTACTCAACCGATTACAATGTGTATTTGACCGAGTAGAGTGTGTACTCGACCGAGTGTCTTGTATTCGACCGAGTGTGTTGCACTCGACCGAGTGGCTTTGCCACAATGGGTGAATCGTGAAATTGTTAAGTAAGTGTATTATTGTGTTAAGCTATTTATTAAGTTGTTCCATATCTTGAAAATGTGTAAGGAAGTGTCATCTTGGTGAGTGAGTTTGACGGATTCTATAAGTGTATAATGTTCCCCAGTATAGTATTTTTTTGTGAGAAAGGTTTGTGGTGATATTTTTTTGATAGATTGATGAGCCTTGTGAGAGGAAGATTCAAAATCGGTTTGGTGATATGAGAGGTGTAATAATGTGGTGTGTTGAGCAATATATAGAGGCATGTGTATTTATATGATGAAATAATATCGTGAGAGTGGTAATGTATTGAACTGAAATCTCTACAAAAATAGAGGGTTTTCAAAGGCTAAATGGAGCTAAGATTAACACTCCCTCACACACTCACTTAAGCACTCAACATACTCAAGGAACCTGCACTAGGCCAGACAGAACAGATAGTACCTTCAGTCGTAGCACACAAGCACAGACTGAAGGGGTGTGTTTAAGGTTCAAGCACACAAGCAGTAAACCTTAGACACCATGTATTTAACCTACACACAAGTAAGTTAAAGACACAACAAGACTCAAGCCACTGCAAAGATTTTTCTGATTCAACAAAGTTTAGTTTTTAATCATTATTCAAGTCTGAGTTCTTTAGGTTACAATGCAGGCCTTATATAGGCAATTACAATAGATCTCTACCCTTGAAAATAAACATAATCTAAGGGCTGAAAGAGCCTTACAAATACTGATAAACAAAATGCAAAAGTTAGCTAATAGGACGAGCTAAGACAAACTGCAAAATGATAGAAAAAACAATGCTGAAAAGTGTCCTTGTCCCTTTCCTGAAATGGTAATAATGTTTCTCAATTCATTGGGGAGTCTTTGTCTGGCTGTTTGCTGCTGGTCTTAAGGGTTGAGAGGGACTACTAGATACCCTTCCCAACGTTCTTATTTATGGTAGGTTGATCACACAAAAGAAAGGAGTCTTGGACAAATTTAATTGGACTTGTTCCTGCTGACTTCCTTATAATGACCTTCAATATGGTAGGCTGTTTTAGGTGGACTTCCAGAACTTATTAGGGAAACGTGTCCTGGACTTTTGTCTTGCTAAGGACCTTAACTTGATGGGAAAAGAAGTTGGAGCCCTTGATTGGACATGTGCTGCATGAGATCTGCCTTGGTACTGGACTTGCTGTGGCACTGCTCTGTGTTCCTGCTGTAGGGTTCTTGCTGGCTGGGGGATCAACTCCTGTTGCAAACTCTCCTTCCTGAAAAGGATTTGCCCTCAAAAGTGTCATCATCAGATTCTCCATAATATGGGCTTAGATCACCAACATTGAATGTGCCATGCACTCCATACTCTCCTGCGAAGTCAATCTTGTATGCATTAGTACCTAACTTCTCAATGATATCAAAGGGTCCCTCTGCTCTTGGACTCAGCTTGTTCTTCCTCTTGTAAGAAAACCTCTCCTTACTCAGGTGTAACCATACTAGATCCCCAGCTTTGAATTCTCTAGATTTCTGTGGACCTCTTGCTCTAGACTTGTACATTTCATTGGACCTCTCAATTTGTTGTTTCACCTTGACATGTATATGCATCATCTGTTCCACCCTGGTCTTTGCATCATAGTGCACCACCTTCCTTGCTACTGGTACCAGGTCTGTTGCCATCAAGGGGTTAGTGTCATAAACAATTTCAAAGGGGCTTTTACCTGTGCTGATAGAGGGGGCTCGGTTAGATGCAAATTCTGCTTGGGCCAGCTTTAGATCCCAATCCTTCAAGGACTTGGAAATGATACATCATGCCCAATGTCTTGTTATTCACCTCTGTTTGTCCATCAGTTTGAGGGTGATGGGAGGTGCTGAATAGGAGCCTGATCTTTAGCAGGTTCCAAAGTGTCCTTCAGAAGTGACTCATGAACTTAGAGTCTCTGTAAGATACTATGGTCCTTGGTACCCCATGGAGCTTGACAATATCCTTGAAATATAGGTCTACAACTCCCATGGCATCCTCAATCTTTTTGCAGGCAACAAAATGTGCCATTTTGCTAAACTTGTCAATAACCACCATGACTGAGTCTTTGCTCCTCTGAGTTCTAGGAAGAGCTACAATAAAATCCATGCTAACATCTTCCTAAGGTTTATCTAGAACAGGTAAGGGGGTGTATGCCCCAGCCTGAAAGAATGATTTGGACTTCTGACAAGCACTGCACCTCCTAATCACATCCTGAACATCTCCCAACATCTTTGGCCAATGAAATTGGCCCTGAAAAATGTCATAAGTTTTCTTGATTCCAAAGTGACCAGCTAGGCCATTGGAATGTACTTCCTTCACTAGCAACCCCCTATAAGGTCCCTTAGATACACACAGGTTGTTCCCTAGGAACAAGAACCCTTCATGTACCAAGTATCTGCTTCCACTCTTAGGATTGCCCTCCAGGTATGCCAGCCAGTCCTCCTTAAAGTCAAGATCCTCCATGTACAACTCCTTCATGTGCTCAAACCCAAGTACCCTTTGCTCCATGAATGTCAGCATCATGGTTCTTCTTGACAAGGCATCTATCACCACATTGTTTTTTCCTTCAATGTACTTGCTGGAAAATAAGAAGGACTGCAAGAACTCTCCCCATTTAGCATGCCTAGCATTCAACTTGTGCTGCCCATTGATGTACTTAAGTGCTTGATGATCAGAGTGCAACACAAAAGACTTGGGCTTCTGATAATGACCCCAATGATTCAAAGCCCTGACTATTGCATAAAACTCCTTGTCATATGTTGAATAGTTGAGCTTAGCACCACTCAACTTCTCACTAAAGTATGCCAGAGGCTTTTGTTCTTGCATCAAGACAGCACCAATGCCTACGCCACTGGCATCACACTCATCTTCAAATAACTTGCTGAAACCAGGGAGAACTAGGACATGAGACTCACACAAGAGGTCCTTGATGATGTTGAAAGACCTCTCAGCCTTGTCATTCCATCTAAATTCTCCTTTTCTCATACACTCAGTCAGGGGAGCCATGATAGAACTGAACCCCTTAATGAACCTTCTGTAGAAGACGGCAAGCCCATGAAAACTCCTCACCTCAGTTATAGTCTTAAGGACCTGCCACTCCCTAATTGCCTTCACCTTGTCTTGATCAACAGCAACTTCTGACTTGGATAAAATAAATCCTAGGAATTGAACCTTCTCATGCATAAAAGTACATTTCTCCATCTTGCCAAACAGCTTATGTTTTCTCAAAACATCAAACAACAATTTCAAGTGCTGGAGGTGCTCTTCTGCTGAAGGACTGTATACCAAGATGTCATCAAAATACACAACAATGAATTTCCCTAAATAGGGCCTCAGTACCTCAAGCATCAACCTCATAAAGGTGCTTGGGGCATTAGACAATCCAAAGGGCATTACCAGCCATTCATACAAACCATGCTTGGTTTTAAAAGCTGTCTTCCACTCATCCCTAGCCCTGATCCTCACCTGGTGGTACCCTTGTCTTAAATCAATCTTGGAGAAGACCTTAGCACCACTCAACTCATCTAAGATATCATTCAATCTTGGTATAAGGAACCTATATTTGATGGTGATATTGTTGATAGCCCTACTGTCTATGCACATCCTCCTAGACCAATCCTTCTTGGGTACTAGCAAGGTAGGAACTGCACAGGGACTGAGGGACTCCCTCACAAAGCCCTTGCTGAGTAGTTCACTCACTTGAGCTTGGAGTTCAGGAGTTGCCTTTGGATCACTACTGTAGGCAGGTTTGTTGGGAAGCATTGCTCTAAGAATGAGATCAATATGGTGTTTTATTCCCCTGAGTGGGGGAAGCCCACTAGGCAGCTCAACAGGAAACACATCTCCATAGGCTCTCAGTGTTGGAGTAAGTGTCCTCCACAATAGTGCATTTATATAATAAATCTCACTTGGAATATATGTGGCATGATTAGTATATTTTGATACTCCACGTCAGTTGATTAACGTAAATCGGTAATGCTCAGCTGACTAGAGTTAGACGTTATTGTTGTATGACGGCGGTGATCAACTGATCCCTTTCGGTCACACCTATATGATGAGACCCAAATAGAATACTAATTATTTGTATATGATACAGTTCAATTAGGGCATTACATATATTTGATATGTACGTTTAATTACGAGAGTTATTTATTCGAAACTGAGTTATGAACTCATTCCACTTAAGTTTATTAGTCAATTATACGATAACTGACTGAATAAATTTTACGTCTTATTTTAAAACGATTAAAAAAGATTTAATTTAGTGATTAATCGTTAATTAATTAAATTTGTTGAGGTTATGCATATATTTTGAGGTAGAGGTAATTAGTTAATTATATTTACAAGGAGTTATAAAATAAATTAACTGGGCATTGTGGGACCCATTATATACTGATATAAATGTAAAATATCACATAAAATTTAAGTACATATTGTTTATTAATTTGTGTCATATACTTGTTATATGATCAAATTAGCACTTAATTATACAAGATAATTCAACATATGATTAATAAGTATTTGTGGGACAAATATCAAAAATCAAAATGGTCCATATTGGACACAAGTGACCGGTTGTGTGCTCATACGAGACAATGATAATTGTCTTGAGTGACTTGCACATAAACACACTTGATAATGACACATCCTACAAGCTTTAATCATTGTTATAACTCTATACTCTACCTATTGGCATGAGAATAAAAATAAGCAAAATTGAGCTCACTTGTAGCTCAAAGGGACCTGCCATTTTGGCCTTTATATTGAACATTGTTGTTCAACTTCACTTCACTTGATTCACTTGCTTATTTCTTACTTCTCTTACTAACTCAACATCTCTCTAAAACTCACATGCAAACTAATATTCATATCATATTAGTAGTGTAGTAATACAATAATATTAGTAGTATTTTTCTTACTTATTATCTAGTTAGTACTAGGTTAAGATTATTTGGGTTGATACTTCGGTGCAACAAGAAAGAGACCTTCTAATTTGGAAGTTGTTTTATGGAGGATCATCCACTAATTCCATGCTCAAGAACAATAAGAAAAAAGTTTCTTATTGTGCCCATTTTGCCGAAATTTCTAATGTAAGGAAATTTTATCTTATCTTTATATTTTTACTTTTATATTTGCATGCATGATAACTAGATCCTAAATCATTAAGTTAATGTAATTTAATGAACTAATTAGAGGAGTCTAGTTAGAGGTCTAGGACTTTCATGTGGTATTAGAGCTCAATTGTTACATGCATGTTGATTTTAAGTATTAAAATCGAGTTATACGATAACTTGAGTAAAATCGAACATTTGTGTTAAAAATGGTTTGCACGAAAGTTTTTGATTTGCATGCATACCTACTGATCTCAAAATGATTGTGGTCAAATTTGGTGATTTTAGGGATTGATTTGCTATTTATTTTTATTTATGACCTTTAAATCATGTTAATATGCATTTTTTATTCTAAAAGTTAACTAAAATTAGTTGCATGTTGATTCTAGTCATGAAATTTTAATATGATCTCACATGCATATTTTACATACTGTATGTAAAATTTCGTGATTTGTATTAAGTTTTCCATGATTATTAATTTTTATGAGATAAAAAGTCGATAAAGTGAGATTATTATGTTCATAATATTGAAACGTTCTTTTCTGGTCTTGAATATTTTTGGTACATTTTATAATCTGATTTATATCATATTGGTGAAATTTGGTAATTTGTTTCACTATTGTACTATATTTTTTTGTTTTTATTTGATAAAACCGATAAATACAAGTCTATTTGTTCATAAAATCAATTCAAAATGTTATGGCACAGTTTTCTGGTTTTTGGAGTTCTTGGAAATGTTTCAGAATTGACAAAGTTTTTGGTTTCAAATTTTTATGATGTTTATATTTTTTGAGTTTATTTCATAAATGTTATGATTAAACCTCTATATTTAGCAAATACGATCAATTCAAACTAATTAAATATAAACAAAATTAATGGTGACTAGTTTTGAGTTCTAAATCAGTTAGATAATTAGTTTGAGCTTAAATACGATTTAAGTGTTAATTATTGATTTTTAATGGTTAAAAATCGATAAAATCCATAAAACCGAGCTACAATGAGCGTGATAAGTGTTAAGGGCGATTTTGGCATGCTTTTTACATCATTTTATTTATGTTGTTATTGTTGAATGAATGAATGTCATTTGTTTAATGTTTAATGCAAGTTGTACCTAGTATGGCCTAGATTATTTTAATCAGTATTACTCGTAATGTAAGGGAATACCGATTCGCTTGTAATTTTAATTGTGATCTCGTATCGCCGTTTGTAATAATTTAATTTCTTATTCTAGATCAAATCCGTTCAATCGTGGAAAGGAGTTTCCATTAATTTATACGGTAACATTTTTTATTGCGATTTAAATCTCCGTTTAAACCACCATAGCTAAAGACAAAATGAATTTTTCCTTTTAATCCTCATATTCACCATTACAAATATCTCTTATGAAGAGTAAATAAATAATTCACACTTAGTAAAAAACGTTTTAATTTCTAGTGACGTCTTCTTATAACAATGGTACATCAATCTTTTTGCTCCAAAGAAAATATTCGTATTTGAAGATATGTTGTAAATATGCTCCTTATCGAGGCTTACCTCAAAAGAGGCCAAATCAGTTGGGACGCTAAGGTTTCTCGATTTATTTGAAATCGTGATTAACCAAATACCGTGCTCACTTCATGAAAGGTGTATCCTTTTTTAAGGTAAAACCATGAATGAAATGAGTAGTATTCTTCATTACAATTCTAATCTACTTGTCTAAATAGAGATTCATGAAAGTGAGTGGGAGCTCTAAGAGGGATGTTTTATTCTTAATTAATAAAGAATAGGACGAGGTTCAATAGTAGGTTGGCACGATGTTGGCATAAGGCAAGGGAAAAAGCCAAAGCTATTTTTAATAGCAAAGTCAAACCCAAGCAAAGTGTCGAACCCAACATTTGATGATTCTATTATTACAGTGTAGGACACTAGAAAAGAATCTGCCCCAAGTTTTCTGGAGAAATTAGGTGTACTACACCTAATAGTACTTTTACCCATAATATCTATATGAGCGACATTTATTTTGCTAAATGCAATTTTTTGGGTATTAGATACCTATTATGGTTCTCATCAATGTATTCGATGCATATTATAATGATTCGTGTGACGACTAGCCCTGATTAAATGTCGACCTACAAGGGAAATAGAACTATTGTAATTTTTATTTCCATAGAGACATATACAAGTTATAATGTGATCAATCTAGTTTTGCATTTAGAGGTATACTTTAATAAAAGTTACTCCCTCCGTCCCATTCATTTGTTTGCCTTTTTATATTCTTTGTGAGGGGTATTTTAATCAAAGGCAAACAAATGATTGGGAATGAGGGAGTATTATGTACATGACCTATATATAAATAATATAGTATCCATTAGTGTACGACACAAGTGTTTCCCTTTTGGGAATGGAACAAGCGTTGTATCCTTTTTATGCCTATCCTTGGTCAATGGTTATGCCATACCAATCAAAGGTAATTATATTCTTGACCTAAACTAGAAATTAATTGTCATATAGAATGTAAAAGGCTCAAAATTGCTGACCCAGATCTAATCTTAATTCTGGATTGTGTAGCACATTAAGAGGCTAGTATTGACTAGTATCCCTAAAACATTTGATTTTGAATCTTATGGTGTGTGCGGATCTTGTATTCAAGGCAAGATGATTCGTGCCCTTTTTATTAAAAAGAAAATTGAACTAGTGAGTTATTGTCCCTATTACATAAGGATCTTATGTGTGGTCAAATAACAATCACAACCAGAGATGGTTATGACTACTTCATTTTATTTACCGACAATTTAAGTAGATATTGTGTTTGATTCTACTTAATGAGGTGCTAAGAGAAATCTTTGAAAAGTTCAAAGAGCTTCAATGTGAAGTAGTTAACCAACAAGAGTATTAGATCAAGGACTTACGACCAAATCGTAACAAAAAAATATCTAAGTATTGACTTTGATTCTCACCAAAAGTATTGTGAAATAGTTTCACGAGTTAGCTTCTCTAACACACATTATGAGATAAGGTGTTATTGAATAGGGAAACAGAACCTTATACGATATGGTTTTGTCTTTGTCAAGTTAAACTAAGTCACTTGACTAACCTTGGGCTTTTATTATTTTGTCTGCTATTTCTTTTCCCACCATATCGAAGCACATTTAAAACAATCGGATTTTATTTCATATACGATATGGATAGGTAGCGTACCTAATTTGTAAGTTATCCGAATGAAACAAGTGCTCAATTATCCTACATTGATCACGAGAACAAAGCATTTGTGACTCGTGATGCTGTCTTTCAATAAAAAAATACGATTATTTCTGACAGAGTGGGAGAAAATGTTTCAAGAGCCACAAACTGAGCATATGGTCCGGAAAAAGTTTCCTCATTGCTTGTTCAGTTGTTGTTTCTACGGAACCTCATAGTGATGAATTCGTATTACTATGAGAAAGTGACTCACCTGTGAATTATAAAAGACTATTTCTAGTCCCAACTTTATGTTATGGCTTAGAGTCATGCAATTCATAATAGACTCCATGCACGATGATCATGTATGTGACCTGGTAAATTTTACTTGAAGAAGTACGACCTCTTCAGTGTAAATTGATTTTTTTTAAGATTGAAATCTGCATGGATGAAAATTAAAATGTTTTCAAAGATAAATTGGTAAGCAAAGAGTTTACACCAATTGCAATACTTTGATCCATTCTAAAATACTTAGCGATTAAAGCATATCATAATAATATGATGGCAATTGGATCTCAAGAGTCGCCTTCTTGAATGCAATTCTAGAAGAGGTTGAATATTAGATATCAACCACAGGGTTGATAAGATCCAATCAATCCTAAGAGAATGTGCAAATTTAAGAGAAAGTCTTAAGTAAGCACTAAGAGTTGGAATTAGTGTATCAATCATGTTATAAAATATTTCTCGATATCTCGATGAATTATATTGATACATGAAGTTTAGTGGGAGTAATGAGGTTTTCATCAGTCTTATATATGGAGACGTATTGATCACTTTAGATGATGAAAGATTTTGGAGAACTAGAATACATCTCTTAGATATCTGGATTTATGGAGATAAATCTAAAAGGATATTAGCATTAAGTCAAAATTCTTATGTTAATAAGATGTTTGACTAGTTCAAGGAAGTTGAACACATGATAATTGATTCCTTCTGCTTCCGTTGCGGGATCAATTATATACGATGTGATGTATGCTCAATACGACATTTCGCATGCTTCAAGCATGACGAGTCGTTTGCAATAAAATCCAAGTGAGAGTCACTTGATAGCCATAAAGAACATCCTTAAGTACTTGCGAAGGACTAAACATATGTTTCATGTGTTTGGAGTTTTCAGTGAGTTGTGTGTAAGGGGTTACACAGACTTCAGTTTCCAAACTGATCAAAGTGATTTGAAATCACAAAGTGGCTGTGTTTTATAGAAGATTTATCTGTTGGAAGAGTACCAAGCAGAAAGGACTATTTGAAAGGTTTTAAGTAGGAGTGACATTTCCAAATACAAATGTCATGTATCCGCTGGAAGTGTTCCAGGGAGTTTATAATTGCGGATTTCACAACGGAAATGGAGTACATTGCATCATTTGATGATGCATATGAAAGTAGCTTGGATTCGACAGTATTGGAGGGACTAGAAGTAGTTCCTATAATTGTATATCTTATCCCATGGTAGTAATAAAACAGTGGGAGCTACCTTTAGGCTAAGGGGCCTAAGACTAGATTCAAACCTAGACACGTACTCAAAAGGTTTTATGTAATATGAGATTACGTAGACAAGGGAAATAACAATCAGAAAGATGGGAAAGATGCAAGTATTTCTAATCCATTAGCCATGCCTTTTGCAGGCTGAACATGATAGTCATGTCATTTCAATGGAGATTGAAATATGTACCTGAATTGCTGGAGATTATGAGATATGAAATTATTGATAGCGTATCAATGTTTCCAAATATTTGATAATCGCATTCATTGTTAGAGTTTCATTAGAAACTCCTTTATTTAGTTTGTCTAAATTTTAATACTTTGCTTATCCGAATTGGTTGAAGGAAAGGTTGAACCTAATTCAAGTGAACATGATGAACTTAGTGTTTTGTCTCTAGTCATTCATTTGAGGTGACGTCTAGAAGTGACTAAATTGTAAGTCGATCGATGGTTGGTTCAGCACCATGGGGTCATAGAGATGACTGGTCGTTTACATAGACAGACTGTTGAGACACTCTGTCGGGCAGTGACCATGATAGAGTCCCTTATCAAAATTGTTGAAGCCTGGTCGTGGCGGGGATTTCTATTTTATTCCTATGAGTCGATTCTTTAGACTGGCGACTATTTACCTGAGTTAGTGTAGTTTGCGATTGACTTTGGTTTTTGTCCTTGGTCGTGCCGTGAAAGGAGGCCGATGGATATCTTCGGGCCACTCGAGGAGTAGTGACTGGAAATGCGTGGCCGCGCTCGGAAGAGATTTCTGGTAGATTTTCCGATCAGACAATTACTATCCTAGATCGAGAAAACCACTCTACATATATATTTTCCAATCGCAAGTGCGACCTGAAAGACACCTTGCGGTGAGTGAGAGAATGTGACGCAAAAGAGACAAGAGAATCAGTAGCACACTACTTGTCGAGACAAGTGGGAGATACTGTAGGAGGAAGAGTCCTCCGCAATAGTGTTGCTACATGCACAACTTGTATCAGACAAGTGGGATATTATTGGAGTAATTGTCCTCCACAATAGTGCATTTATATAATAAATCTCATTTAGAATATACGTGGCATGATTAGTATATTTTGATACTCCACGTCAGTTGATTAACGTAAATCGGTAACGCTCAGCTGTCTTGTAACACCCGCAAATGTACCCTATTTTTAATAGTAAAAATATTTTACGGATACTTTTCAGCGAAATTTAGCTTTAATTTAGAATTTAATTTCCCGAGTCGAATTTAGAATTTCCGAGTTCGTATTTGGATTTTACGCGAGATTTCAAGTAAATCACGTCTTAAGCCGTCTTTGACTTTTCTTGACTTTTCCACTTACTCAACTTATACTCCCCTCTAACCCTAGCTTCCTCACAACTCAACTTTTCTTACTTCCTCACTAAGAAATCAACCAAAACCTTGCCTCCATTTTTGATCCGTCTTGTAATCGTCATAACTCTTTCATTTATCGCTCAAATTCACGTAAGTTCGTCTTATTCTTCCCCTCTCATCTTCCTCTATCCGTATTGGTAATAAAATTACCGTCTTTCTCGCTTTTCAATTTATTCGACTTTCTCAAAGGTGAATTATATTCATCTTTTATTATCTAATTGTAGGTGGAGACTAGAAAGACTTAGAAATCGTTTGAAGACGCGTAAAGGTAACGGTGAAGGGTTACTCGATATCATTTACGTGTTTTACATGATTTCTATGTTATAATTCGTATTTAGAATACGATTAGAAAGCTTAGGAATTATGTTATTGATGATGATTGTTGTTAGTTGATGATTGTTGATGATGAATATTGATTGTTGATAATTAATAGAAGTAGATTATGAGAATTGAAAATGATAGAACTTGTTAAGAAGCTCACGGATGGACTGGGGTTCCCAGCCGGGTGACCGGCCGCCGGTCTGCCCACCAGCTGGGAACACATCAGTAGGAAAACTTGCTTTTTTTGTGTGTAGTGGTGCTCCTGGCCGGGTGCCCGGCCGCCGGCCCCCAGACCGGCCTGGAACACGATGCATTTTCTATGAGTTTTTGTGTTATGCTTGTAGCGCAAGCCGGGGTACCGCGCGCCGGTCCACTTACCGGCCGGCAACACGCTGGACTTGTTTCTTATAATTTTCTAAATTCGTAATTTATAATAGTTCGCATGGTTCGTTTATCGTATAAATTTACGTAGTGACTTATAATATTAATGTTTCAAATATATGATATTCCATTCGCTTATATCGCATGTTTTGTGACGGTTTTTGCTATGTCCCACTTGGAGTCGGTTTTTACAAAGGTTACGGTTTGAGCACTATTTTGTTATGTGCTTTGTACTCTCATTCCCTTGGCTACCTCCACGTTCATAAGGCTGGAATGTCGGAACGGGGAGGTATCCTACTGCTTAATTTCATGTGTTAGTGGGCATACGACGACGTTGTTGGGAGGCGAACGCTTTGCGTTGATCGACCCGGCCGTCAAATGTTGTGTACTTGCGAGGTGGTGTTATTTGCATGTAGCGTACCGCTTGTTATGTGGCTCGAGCTCTTTTCCGCCTCTTTCGTGAATTATATCGACCGAATTTGGGGTACTCGTCATCTTTGATTGACCAATTCTTGGATGCGAAATGTCATCGCTTGTCGAATCGGAAAATGGTTATTCCGAGAGTCTGGCCAGGTTTAGACTAGGAACCGTATTATTATCGTCGTCCTACCAGGAGGAAATTAGTCCACATATACGAAATGAATTGCATCGTGTATGCGTTCAGGGAATATTTTTCTCCCGTGGATGCCTTTTAATCATACTTGCCATGTACACGGTGCTAGTGCGTTTCATTTACCGTGAGAGAGGTCGTCATTGTATTGTTATGTGTGGATGGATGATTACATGAATGATTATTCATGATCATACCATGACTTGGCATGGTTTGTTTGTCGAGTCTCAATCTTATCAAACTTATACCGCTAACGGTGAGATGTAAGCCCTAGTGAGCGTATTCGGTTGCCTAAGAGTGTCCTCCCCGAGTCTTTGTATAACATGATGGATTCAGATTTGTATTCCATATGCTCTTATCATTACATATTGAATTGCCTATTTATTCTTATCGTATTTCACATGTATATATATATATATGCATGCTTCGACCTTTGTATTTCCTTTTATGTACGTTTAATGTGATATGGCTGGGAGAACCCGGAGTTACTCCCCACTGACTGTGGCGTTCATGTTTTTCATGGATGAACAGGTTGCTTGATTTGGATGGCTTTTTGCTATGATATTTTGGGTTCGGGTGTGAGCTAGCGGGCGTAGTCCCTGGATGAAACACCTCTAGACGATTTTAGCTTGTTTGCTAAACACTTTTACTTTGTTAACATTTGGAGAGACTTTGTCTCTTATTGTAGTTTATTTCGCACTTTGGTTTGTAATATTTGACACTCCTCGTATACTTCTTCTTGCATGTATAAAAGTTTTAAAACTTCATATTTCCGCTATATAATTCA
This sequence comes from Heliosperma pusillum, assembly GCA_022085475.1. Classification (NCBI taxonomy): domain Eukaryota; kingdom Viridiplantae; phylum Streptophyta; class Magnoliopsida; order Caryophyllales; family Caryophyllaceae; genus Heliosperma; species Heliosperma pusillum. The sequence continues at coordinate 17,974 of JAIUZE010016824.1, forward strand.
CATGCTTGTATGTTTTATATTTCCGCATTCGCGAGGGTTGTCACAGTTGGTATCAGAGCTTTATCGCTCCCGACGCACAACGTGAACCCTAAACTTAAATCACTTGACCTTGAAATAATAAATGAGAGATGGGTAGACTTAAGGACCTAAGTTGGTAGTCTTTGGTGTACTTGATGTTTGTTAGGTTCTAACTTGTTTGTTGATTGTGTTGAGTGATGTTATGTTTGTTTGTATCTACCGTCTTAAGGTGGATCATTGTGTTACCTAGAAGATGTATCCTCTACCGAAGAGTGAAGAATGTCAAGCCTAATTGAAGTGTATTTCTTCCTCATCTATGAATTTCTCTCGTCCTTATTGTAGCATGCTCTCTTCCTTCTATCTAAGTGCATCTTCATCATCTAACTTCTTTTTCCCTTGGAAATTACTCTTGTTACTTTCCTCCTCCTTATCAATTTGTACCATCAACTTCCTTATGTGACCTTTTGTGGACACCATACCCTTTTGTTTGTGGTATATTGTACTTGGTCGGAAGAATTTTAGACTTGGTGGAGTGTTAGTGTTGATTAGAATGAATTTGGGATTCGAGAAAAATTGTGTAGACTTAAGTTCTCCCCTAGTGGTGAGAGTTGGTATCCTTGAGGAAAGTGTGGTAAGGAATGTTTAATGATTTTAATGTATAAATGCTTGCCATGACTTGTGTATAAATAGTTCATGATATTCGATGGTGTAAGGTCGAATGAGTTGACTATGACTTCTTAACTCATTAGTAATTTAGTCTTTTGGACTTAGAAGTTTAGTATTGTTTTGAAGACCGTGCTTATGATATGTCTAATTGGTGTAAATAAGAAGTTTAGAATGATATCTTGAGGTGCGAAATACTTTTGAGATTAAGTGACGTCTTGTGGTTTCCTATTGTGTGTTTGTGAGTATAGGCTTGGTGGAAAAGCATTTTGGCTATAGTTCTTAGATTTAAAGATATGATCTTATCTTATGGCATCGGAGAGTCGTTTGAAGTAGTAAGGTTTCGTTGTAAGTTGAACCATATTACTTGAGGATTATATATATGAGCGAGATTCGAGGATGTGAGCTATGTTGGAAATACCTTGGGACGTTAATGATGATGTTTGACTTGAGGTAGTACTTTGTTAATAATGAACTCGTGGGCTATATGATGTTGATAATGACGTTTTGTTCGGTGTTCTACCTTGTGGCCGTAGGAGTTGAAAAGAGATTTGTATGGATAATTCCTTATTGGTTCTTCGGTTTTTGAAACCATTGGGAATGTGTCAAATTATGAAGTTGAGAGAATGTTACTATGCTTGAGTTGCAATTCCGTAATTGGGGATCTGTGTTATATGAAAGGGTGGATGAATTGGGTTGTAATCGAGTTGTTAAATCTAGGTGTACCTTACTTTGATAATTTGTGGTACGATGGTCCCTTGTAAGAGACCTTTGTTATTGGGATGAGTTGCTTTACTATCACCCTAAGTCTGAAAGGAGAAATTTTGTGGATTAAACCTTAAACCTTTACTCGTGCCATTGTCCCATTTCATTTCCATTCTTGAATGTTTTTGTCAAGATTGATCTTTAAGAAATTACAAGCTCGTACCTTCTTTCTTACTCGGATATATTCATACCTCTAATATCTGCTTTGTCTCTTTCTTGGCCTCGTTATCTTCAGCGCTCCTCTCTTGCAATCTCGTGCCTTATTTATTCTCGTGTTCTCCTTGAGATTCCTTATCGTTTCCTATCTCGTTGCTCCTGCATCTTTTCTCTAATGGATTGGGTATTCCATTTGTAAGGCTCAGAGAGTAAGGGTAATGTATTTTGGAATTCTTAGGTTAGAATATGTGTTTTTGGATTGAGCAAATTTCAGGTTGTATTTGATCATGGAAAATAGGACTTAAGCTGTTGGATTAATCCTAATAGAGATAATGTATCTTCTCCTAGTAGTTTTGGATTTGGAGCTTGGTACTCTAATGTTATTTTGAAAATTTAGTTAATCATGATAATAGTTCGTTGTTGTTGGGTACTATAGCGGTTGCTTGGTATGTCATTTGGGAATTTGATGTCTCTAATTGGTAGATTCTAAAAGAGACTTTGCTTTAGGGTAATTAAGCCGGTAACCAAGGTTTGAGGAGTATTGTCATAAATTTATATTTATTCATTTTGAGTTTTAGATGAGCTAGATGAATTGAATGGTTGTCTTATTGCCAAGTGATTGGCCATTTGTGGTTTGGAATTAGTAATTCTCTTTATTGTTAAGGAATCATAGTTTGAGATTGAGAAATGTTTGTTGCAAGCTTTGGATAGTGAATGCTCGGTTGTTATGGATTATAGAGTTAGAATAGTGAACCCATTTATCTTGAGGATTAGTAACCACCATAGTTTGCTAATGTGACTATTTATATTTGAGGCTTCGAGCGTAGTAATGATCGAATTAAGGATGTTATGGCGTATTAAAGAATCCTTATAACCGATAATGGATTGTGGATTTTCCCTTGTCGTGAGACTTTGGATGAGGCTAGTTGGATCCTAGATAATTATGTTTGTTGCGTGGATTGTGTCTTGACTTTTGAGGATGAGAAAGTTCATTGTAAATTTAGGATAATGAGTTTGAAGTAAATTGAATCAAGGATTTTCATGGTAAGTCTCCTTTACCTTGTGGTTGTTAGCGATCATGTTTCCCTAGATATAAATGTTTTTTTGGTGGTTTCTAATAAGAGTTTTGATGGAGCTAAGAAGATTAGAGTACGTAATGAATCTTTCATGTGGGTTGTTAGTTGTGGAGTCTACCGTGACGATGGACCTTAGTAGATTCTAATTGGATTTGAATAATTGGGATTTGTTACTCGAAGTTTCATGATTATGAAATATTTTTGTAGGAATCTGATGATTGAAAATGTTGAGGATAAATCGCGCTCTCTTGAGAAATAGTTTACTCGTGGAGTTAGTGATGTCGAGTTGCGATCGATGTTTGAATTGTCATAGAGGGAAGATAGTATTGTGGTTCATTCCTCTCTTTTCTCTCAAATTGATCCTTACTCAACCCGCTACTCTTTAATCCTTCCCCTTTTTGGTCCTTTTTGCTCATTGGACGTACCTCTTAGTATCGCGATTTGTGATTTCGATGTTCGAGTCGCTCTACGTTCGTGTAATGTCTTCTTATTTTGATTCTATCTTTGAGAAAACCTTCAAATCTCCATATCGTATTTCTAATTTAACTTTTTAAAGGAGTCTAAAGATGGATTTTGTACCCTCGTTTTAGAGGAAATAGATTTCTTTTGATTTTATACTTGTTTTATGCGTTGGTTGGATGTTTGGACTTGTTATTAGAGACGTCTGGTGACTAGTCCTACACTTACTAACACTTGTTTTGATTTTCGATTTCACTATTTCGACATTGATTTGATTTTTGATTGCTAGAGTTCTCGTTCGCGACGGGCACTCTTGTGATTCGTAAATAAAGTTTCGCACTTATGAAAAATTTCCTTAAACCGTTTTCGAAAAGAACATCATTTCATAAATGTTTTCCCTTATAAAAGTTTTCGTATTAATTTTGAAAACCGATTCTTGTCCCTGATACTTTTGTTTTCTACTCTCAAGTTTCGAGGACGAAACTTTTTAAAAGGTGGGGTGATTGTAACACCCGCAAATGTACCCTATTTTTAATAGTAAAAATATTTTACGGATACTTTTCAGCGAAATTTAGCTTTAATTTAGAATTTAATTTCTCGAGTCGAATTTAGAATTTCCGAGTTCGTATTTGGATTTTACGCGAGATTTCAAATAAATCACGTCTTAAGCCGTCTTTGACTTTTCTTGACTTTTCCACTTACTCAACTTATACTCCCCTCTAACCCTAGCTTCCTCACAACTCAACTTTTCTTACTTCCTCACTAAGAAATCAACCAAAACCTTGCCTCCATTTTTGATCCGTCTTATAATCGTCATAACTCTTTCATTTATCGCTCAAATTCACGTAAGTTCGTCTTATTCTTCCCCTCTCATCTTCCTCTATCCGTATTGGTAATAAAATTACCGTCTTTCTCGCTTTTCAATTTATTCGACTTTCTCAAAGGTGAATTATATTCATCTTTTATTATCTAATTGTAGGTGGAGACTAGAAAGACTTAGAAATCGTTTGAAGACGCGTAAAGGTAACGGTGAAGGGTTACTCGATATCATTTACGTGTTTTACATGATTTCTATGTTATAATTCGTATTTAGAATACGATTAGAAAGCTTAGGAATTATGTTATTGATGATGATTGTTGTTAGTTGATGATTGTTGATGATGAATATTGATTGTTGATAATTAATAGAAGTAGATTATGAGAATTGAAAATGATAGAACTTGTTAAGAAGCTCACGGATGGACTGGGGTTCCCAGCCGGGTGACCGGCCGCCGGTCTGCCCACCAGCTGGGAACACATCAGTAGGAAAACTTGCTTTTTTTGTGTGTAGTGGTGCTCCTGGCCGGGTGCCCGGCCGCCGGCCCCCAGACCGGCCTGGAACACGCTGCATTTTCTATGAGTTTTTGTGTTATGCTTGTAGCGCAAGCCGGGGTACCGTGCGCCGGTCCACTGACCGGCCGGCAACACGCTGGACTTGTTTCTTATAATTTTCTAAATTCGTAATTTATAATAGTTCGCATGGTTCGTTTATCGCATAAATTTACGTAGTGACTTATAATATTAATGTTTCGAATATATGATATTCCATTCCCTTGTATCGCATGTTTTGTGACGGTTTTTGCTATGTCCCACTTGGAGTCGGTTTTTACAAAGGTTACAGTTTGAGCACTATTTTGTTATGTGCTTTGTACTCTCATTCCCTTGGCTACCTCCACGTTCATAAGGCTAGAATGTCGGAACGGGGATGTATCCTACTGCTTAATTGCATGTGTTAGTGGGCATACGACGACGTTGTTGGGAGGCGAACGCTTTGCGTTGATCGACCCGGCCGTCAAATGTTGTGTACTTGCGAGGTGGTGTTATTTGCATGTAGCGTACCGCTTGTTATATGGCTCGAGCTTTTTTCCGCCTCTTTCGTGAATTATATCGACCGAATTTGGGGTACTCGGCGTCTTTGATTGACCGAGTCTTGGATGCGAAATGTCATCGCTTGTCGAATCGGAAAATGGTTATTCCGAGAGTCTGGCCAGGTTTAGACTAGGAACCGTATTATTATCGTCGTCCTACCAGAAGGAAATTAGTCCACATATACGAAATGAATTGTATCGTGTATGCGTTCAGGGAATGTTTTTCTTCCGTGGATGCCTCTTAATCATACTTGCCATGTACACGGTGCTAGTGCGTTTAATTTACCGTGAGAGAGGTCGTCATTGTATTGTTATGTGTGGATGGATGATTACATGATTGATTATTCATGATCATACCATGACTTGGCATGGTTTGTTTGTCGAGTCTCAATCTTATCAAACTTATACCGCTAACGGTGAGATGTAAGCCCTAGTGAGCGTATTCGGTTGCCTAAGAGTGTCTTCCCCGAGTCTTTGTATAACATGATGGATTCGGATTTGTATTCCATATGCTCTTATCATTATATATTGAATTGCCTATCTATTCTTATCGTATTTCACATGTATATCTATATATGCATGCTTCTACTTTTGTATTTCCTTCTATGTACGTTTAATGTGATATGGCTGGGAGAACCCGGAGTTACTCCCCACTGACTGTGGCGTTCATGTTTTTCATGGATGAACAGGTTGCTTGATTTGGATGGCTTTTTGCTATGATATTTTGGGTTCGGGTGTGAGCTAGCGGGCGTAGTCCCTGGATGGAACACCTCTAGACAATTTTAGCTTGTTTGCTAAACACTTTTACTTTGTTAACATTTGGAGAGACTTTGTCTCTTATTGTAGTTTATTTCGCACTTTGGTTTGTAATATTTGACACTCCTCGTATACTTCTTCTTGCATGTATAAAAGTTTTAAAACTTCATATTTCCGCTATATAATTCACATGCTTGTATGTTTTATATTTCCGCATTCGCGAGGGTTGTCACAGTTGGTATCAGAGCTTTATCGCTCCCGACGCACATACGTGAACCCTAAACTTAAATCACTTGACCTTGAAATAATAAATGAGAGATGGGTAGACTTAAGGACCTAAGTTGGTAGTCTTTGGTGTACTTGATGTTTCTTAGGTTCTAACTTGTTTGTTGATTGTGTTGAGTGATGTTATGTTTATTTATATCTACCGTCTTAAGTTGGATCATGTGTTACCTAGAATATGTATCCTCTACCGAAGAGTGAAGAATGTCAAGCCTAATTGAAGTGTATTTCTTCCTCATCTATGAATTTCTCTCGTCCTTATTGTAGCATGCTCTCTTCCTTCTATCTAAGTGCATCTTCATCATCTAACTTCTTTTTCCCTTGGAAATTACTCTTGTTACTTTCCTCCTCCTTATCAATTTGTACCATCAACTTCCTTATGTGACCTTTTGTGGACACCATACCCTTTTGTTTGTGGCATATTGTACTTGGTCGGAAGAATTTTAGACTTGGTGGAGTGTTAGTGTTGATTAGAATGAATTTGGGATTCGAGAAAAATTGTGTAGACTTAAGTTCTCCCCTAGTGGTGAGAGTTGGTATCCTTGAGGAAAGTGTGGTAAGGTATGTTTAATTATTTTAATGTATAAATGCTTGCCATGACTTGTGTGTAAATAGTTCATGATATTCGATGGTGTAAGGTCGAAGAGTTGACTATGACTTCGAAACTCATTAGGAATTATCTTTTGGAAGTAGCAGTTTAGTATGGTTTTGGTTTGAAGACCATGCTTATGATATGTCTAATTGGTGTAAATAAGAAGTTTTGAATGATATCTTGAGGTGCGAAATACTTTTGAGGTTAAGTGACGTCTTGTGGTTTCCTATTGTGTGTTTGTGAGTATAGGCTTGGTGGAAAAGCATTTTGGCTATAGTTCTTAGATTTAAAGATATGATCTTATCTTATGGCATCAGAGAGTCGTTTGAAGTTGTAACACCCGGAAATGTACCCTATTTTTCTAGTAGAAATATTTTACGAAATCTTTTCAGTAATTTTAAGTTTTAATTTATAATTTTAAGTTCCGAGTCGAATTTAGAATTTCCGAGTTCGTATTTGGAATTTCTGCGAGATTCCATGAAAATCCCGTCTTAAGGCGAGTTTGACTTTTCTTGACTTTTGAGTCGGGTTTGACTTGCTTGACTTTGAAAGCGTCTTTGACTTTTTCCTACACAACTCACACTACTCCCTCCTTAACCTAATATTTCATTCAACACAAATCAAACACAACTTTCCTTCCTCTATAAGAAATCTCATCTTTTCCTCTTTAATATCGATCTTTGATTCGTCGTAACTTCTTCGTTACTTGATAGAATTCCCGTAAGTTCGTCTTATTATTCTTCCCTAACCTTCCTCTATCCGTATTGATATTAAAAGTATCGTCTTTCTCGCTTTTCAAGCTTTCCGTCTTTCTCAAGATGAACTTTATTCATCTTTTTACGATCTATTTGTAGGTGGCGACCTCCAAGATCCCGATAAAGACTATTTCCTTATAGAAGAGGAGCTTGACGATTAGTAGAGACACATAAAAGGTAACGGTGAAGGGTTACTCGGTATCATTTACGTGTTTTGCATGTTTTTATATGTTAGAAATCGTATTTAGAATACGATTAGAAGCCTAGGAATCATGTTATGATTAATGAATGTTATTAATTGATGATTGATGATGATGATACTTGTGGTTGTTGGAATTTGATATGAAAAATGATAATTTATGATAATAGTTAATAATGGTGGAGTTTAGAACAAATTGGAGCCGTCTAGGGTGTTTCACGGTCGTGAAACTCGTTTCACGGTCGTGAGATGGCATTTCATGGTCGTGAAATGCAAGTCACGGTCGTGAAAAAGTGGCTGATGTTTTACCTTTGCATAACAGAGTGTTTCACGGTCGTGAAACTCATTTCACGGTCGTGAAACCTCATTTCACGGTCGTGAAGTACAAGTCACGGTCGTGACTTGTGCAGTTTCCCTGCACTGACTCTTTTTCGTAAAATGATCATATCTTCTTCGTTACTTGCTTGTTTTAGGCTTGTGACCATTCGTTGGAACCGTAAGAGGATAAGCTATCACCTCAACTTGGAATTTCTGTAATAGAATGTCTAGAACTCTAGTTATGACAGTTTGAAGTGAACCCTTGTTTTAGTTAGTTTCCAAACTTGTTGTTTTGGAGAGCTATCTATGTTTCTTATTTATTATGCTTCTTAAACTTGGTCTAATGCTTATGTATCATGTATTGATTCATGTTTTGGATATATGATATTCTCATTCGCTTGTATCACATGTTTGGTGACGGTTTTTGGTATGTTCCCACTTTGAGTCGGTTTTCACAAATGATACGGTTTGAGCACTATTTTGTCTTGTGCTTTGTACTCTCATTCTCTTGGCTACCTTCCCGTTCGTAAGGCTGGAATGTCGGAACGGAGAGGTATCCTACTGCTTGAATGCATGTGTAGTGGGCATACGACGACGTTGTTGGGAGTTGAACGCTATGCGTTGTTCGACCCGACCGTCAAATGTTGTATACTTGCGAGGTGGTGTTATTTGCATGTAGCGTACCGCTTGTTATGAGGCTTGAGCTGTTTTTCCGCCTTTTTCGTGAATTGATCTACCGAATTTGGGGTACTCGGCATTTATTATTATAAGCCCGAGTCTTGGATGCGAACGTTTATCGCA
>JAIUZE010016826.1:0-55173 GCA_022085475.1 Heliosperma pusillum
ATACTTGGTTTATCCGAATAGATTGTAAGACAATGTTGGACCCTACTCAAGTGAATATTACGAACTTAGTTTTTTCCCTAGTCACTCAACAAGGTGACGTCTCGAAGTAACTAGATTGTAAGTCGATCGATGGTTGGTTCAGCACCATGGGGTCATGGAGATGACTGGTCGTTTACATAGACAGACTGTATGACACTCTGTCGGACAGTGACATTGTAGAGACCCTTAAATCAATTATTGATGCCTGGTCGTGGCAGGGTCTTCTATCTTATTCCTATAAGTCGATTCTTTTGACTGGCGACCGTCTATCTGAGTCGGTGCAGTTTCCGATTGGTTTTGGTTGATGTTCTAGGTCGTGCCGTAAAAGGAGGCCGATGGACTTCTTCTGGATCATGGTGATCTGCATCATACAGAGTAGATGGATCAACAGGAATTGTCCACCCACGTTGGGTAAAAAACATCTTTAGGCCACTCGAGGAGAAGTTACTGTAAATGCGTGGCCACGCTCGGAAAGAGATCTATGGTAGATTTTCCGGTTTGACAGTTACTCTCCCTATCGAGAAAACCACTCTAGATATTGTCAATCGCAAGTGCGACCTGGAAGACACCTTGCGTTGAGTGGGAGATGTGATAAAGAGACAAGAGAATTGGTGACGCACACTTGTGTCAGACAAGTGGGAGATTGTTGGAGTAGGTGTCCTCCACAATAGTGCGCCACATGATAAATCTTATTAAGGAATATTATTGGGATATCTATTGACTATATATATGATTAGTCAGTTGATTAACGTAAATCAATAACGGTTGGCTGACTATAGTTTGACGTTATTGTCGTTTGACGGCGGTGATCAACTGATCCCTTTCGGTCACACCTAAAGGATGAAATCCAAATAGTAACTAATTATTTGTATACGATACAGTTAATTAGTACATTGCATATATTCGCTATGTACGAGAGTTAATTGTTAGAAATTGAGTTAAGAACTCAAATTCGATTAAGCTTATTTTTCAATTATGCGATAATTGACTAATAAATTTATATCTGATTTTAATACGATTAAATAAGATTTAACTTAGTAATTAATCGTTAAATTACTAAATTAGTTGAGGTTTTGAGATAGAGGTAATTAGTTAATTATATTTACAAGGAGTTGTAAAATAAATTAACTTAGCATTGTGGGACCCATTATATATTGATATAATGGTAAAATATTACTTAAAATGTTAAGTACATATTATTTATTTAATTGAGTCATATAATTGTTATATGAACAAATTAACACTTAATTATACAAGATAATTAACCATATGATCAATAAGTATTTGTGAGACAAATATCAAAAATCAAAATGGATCAAACTAGACCATAATGTCCGGTTTAGTTGCTAGTTACTTGGTGATGATTGTTGTTCTTGTTTACACTCTTTAGTTACTAATTGAAAGTGACATAACAAGTTGAATATAATCATCACTTATACTACAACACTCCACCCTAATGCATGTGATTAAAATAAGCAAAATGAGAGCCTTGTGATGCTCATATGGACCGGCCATATTGCCTTTATAAGGGCAATATGGTTGTTCATTTCATTTGTTCATTCATGCTTGTTTTTCATACTTCTCTCAAAAATCATCTTCTCTCTAAAAACTCTTAAATACTAATATTTACTTAGTATTACTAGTGTAGTAATATATTCTAATATTAGTAGTATAATATCTATCTTATTATCTAGTTAATAATAAGGGTAGATTATTTGGGTTCATCTTGGTACAACTTAGAGGAGATCTTCTACTTTGGAGATTACTTGTGTTCATCCATATTTGTAGCTCAAGAACAACAAGAAGGAGTTCTTGTTGTGCCCTTATATTTTCCATATCAATGTGAGGAAATTTCTTCTCTTATATAAATGTCTTTATATTTGCATGCATGTTACATAGATCATTAAATACTAAATTAACAAGTAATTTAGCAACTAATTAGAGGAGTCTAATTAAGGTCTATGGATTTTTACAGGGTACTCGACTGAGTGCACTTTGCACTTGACCGAGTGTCTCAAGTTTCTATTTCTGGATGGTTACAGGAGCGTGCATGCATCAACCGAGTAGAGTGTGTATTTGACCGAGTGCGTCATACTCGACCGAGTGAGTCATACTCGACCGAGTGCGTCATACTCGACCGAGTGTTAGGTTAAAAAACCTACTCTTAAGACTCTTCTTAAGATTAACTTATTAACTCGATAATTAGTTCCCAACATCTAGTGCGTGAAAACAAATTAAAACAAAGTTTGAATAGAAAATTTGTTCGTCACATTAAGTTTTGGACGAGTAAGGGCACAAGAGTAAGACTCCTTCTTACTCTTGTTCTTGAGCTTAAGAATGGAGGGATGAACTTCCTAGTTCCAAGTGTAGGAACACTCCTCTAAGTTGCACCTAGACTATCTGTTATCCCTTTACTATTGATTTACTAGAACAATAGGTGAGTAACCCTTAATATATGAATACTAACAATCTTATTACTACACTTAGTAATGTAGTGGTAGTACTAGAACAATAGTTTTATGGAACTTCTTAAGTTTCTTATGAGTATATGATTTCTAGTGAGAAGTTGGAGTAATGGAAAAAAATGAGATAAAGTAGTGATTAAACAAAAGGAAAACATCCTCTTATTTACCTCACAAAACCGGCACCATCATGGGGAATGGTGGCTTGCCTTTTTCTTTTTGTCTTATCAAAGCTTTAGGGTGGGATATAGGCATTAGGTACTAATCATGTTGTTTAATCTTGATTAGAACAAAATTAAATATTACACCCTACCCTACACCATGTAAAACCGGTGCACCCATTTTAACATGGGTGTCAATTTTATTTTGTCATTTTGTCATTTGTCACATATGTGACATGTGACATGTAACTTAGCTTATAAATATGCATTCAACTAATTTAAATGCAATTTCATAACAAATAAACTATAAACATAACACTTTAAGTAATAATTTATAATCACATGTATATAAAATGGATCATCTTATATTTCGTTAATATGATTTACAATTAATTGTAATCATAATCAACCAATCATGCGTATCTCAAATGTTTCATAAACATTAAGCATTCTTAGTAATATATAACAATTAAATTACTAAATTGAATCTTATTTAATCATATTACAATAAGATATAATTTTCACTAATTATACAAACTTGTTCTATTTAAGGGATTAATTAATCTGTATCGTTATGCAATTAATTAATATTTTCGATTAGGGAATTGTCCTTTCGGGTGTGACCTCAAGGGATCAACTGATCACCACCGTCATACGATAGTAACGTCAAACTCTAGTAAACCAATCATTACCGATTAATGTGGACCAGTTGACTATAATATTCATCATCCCTTGTATTCTTGTTATTGAGATTTATTTAAGTGGTCGCACTATTGTTGAGGACACTTACTCCAACAAGCTCCCACTTGTCTGAAACAAGTTTGTGTCACTAATTCTCTTGTCCCGTTACAATCTCTCCCTCAATGCCAGGTGTCTTGCAGGTGATCATATCTTGAGTGGTTTCGTCGATCCGGAGAGTAACTGTCTGACCGGAATCATCTACCGTAGATACCTTCTGTTAGTGGCCACGCATTTCTAGTTCACTACTCCTCGAGTGGCCTTGAGATATTAGTTAACCCTAACAAGGGGTTGGACAATTCCTATCCCACTATTCCCTTCGTACACTCACACTTCTTTATGACCCAATAATTGTCTATTTACCCCTTTTAACAAAATGGCTTGGGGCAAAAATCAAAGTCAATCAGAAACTGTCTCGACTTGGACGAACAGTCTTTAGTCTAAAGAATTAACTAAAAATGAATACCATAGTAGCTCTCGCCACGACCATGCTATATGAATTGCCAGAATTCTATAACTGGTCATTCCCGACATAGTGTCTCATACAGTCTGCCTATGTGATCGACCAGTCATCCCTTATGACCCTATGGCACTTGAACTTGCCATCAATCGCATCACACTCTAGTCACTTGGAGACGTCACCTCATAAAAGCAACTAGGGGCTAATATTATATTAATCCAGTTCACTTTAATAGGGTTCAAAGTTGTCACTACAGCCTATTTGGATACAACAAAGTAATAAAAATTCGTTTATAGACACTCAAACGATAAATGTGATTATCATATATGAACAATCAAAACAATTTTATTTCTTCATATCTCATAATTTAAAGTCTATATGATCCCTGACATTTCATGGTCATCCTTTTAAAATGCAATAAAGGTTTGGGTAGTGAATATATCATATATATTCATTTATTACAACTTTATAAATTGCTTTTTTCTTCCACTCAATGTTATTTCTAATAACATGAATTTATCTATGTACATGTCTAGATTTCTATCTAGTTTTGGGCTCTTTAACTTAAAAGATACTCCCACGCGTTATCATGATAACTATGTGATAGGTAACTTGGTGAAAAGATCTACTATTAGTTCCTTATAAGCCACCTTATCCTCATCATAATGTACTAAGACTCCATTTATAGAATTATTAATGAATGACTCTTCAATCATACTTTTTAGTTATTCTCTTTTAATATAACAAACGTTAGCCTATGATTTCGGCAAATTCTTATAAGTTTGGAAATTGGGTTTGTGTAACCTTTTACACATAACCAATTTATCTCTACCAGACACAAGAATGAATCTCTAGTTCTCCTCGAGAACCTCATGGGTGTTCTTGAAGGCTATCCAATGACTCTCATATGGATTGATTTGTTATTGGCTTGTCATGCTCCAAGCATACAAGTCATCAAGGTATGTGCATATCATGGCATACATGATTTGACTTATGGCGGAAACATTAGTAATCACGTGATAAACAACTCTTAGGTTCAATGGATGACTATGACTGTTTCATAGTGATCCCACTTTCATCAATATGAATAACCTCCTCAACTTTGTTGAAATAGATGAAGAATGTTATCAATATAATATTCTTATCTTGATGCCAATATCATCTCTCATCTATCACTATAGATTTTGGATACTTAAGATGCGATATGTATCTTCCAAGTCTTTCATCTAGAAATGATTTCCAAAACACTCCTTCACGGAAGACAATGTTAGTACATCATTCCCAATGATTAATATGTCTCTTACATACAAGACATGGAAGACAATTTGCCCCTACTAAACTTCATGTCCTAGCATGACCATTTATACTCCCATTTGACTTCATGTATAAACATGGATCTTCGAAAATTCGAGGAAACTATTCTCTCTTATCATGAAACGATCATTACAACCTCTTAAGCACTTTATTAGGATCATATCTCTGAGGCCCTTTTATGAAAATGTATGTATGTATGTGTCATATACACTCCCTTTTCCTAAATACCCATTTAGAAAAGTGGTTTTTAACAACTACTTGTCATATGTCATACATATACTTTCAATGAGGTGTAGTAATAATCTTTGATCTCAAAGATGGTTATATTTTAACTTATATGTAATCCTATACATTTAAAACTTTTATTTACCCTAGAGAGGTCCACACCTCTCCAAGTAAATTTATTTATATATATAGATTCGATCTTGGATCGTAAGGCTCTTATGCAACAATTTCGAATTGGTATTATTAGTAACCGTCATTTCAAAGATCATAATCTTATTACTTTCAAAAAGAAAAATTTTAACTACCAGCTTCTAACCTTTGACGACTCAAGAACATTTTATCTTGTCTACCTATTCAAAATTAGTTTGTGGCATATTTTCTCCCACTCTATCCTCTTAAAAATAGATATATTTTGTAGAAGGATAGCACCATGAGTCACAAACAGCTTCGTTCTCTATCTTTAAATAGGTAGAATTTTCGATTGGATAGCTTCATGAGCTATGTTCATTGGTCACAAACAGCTTTGTTCTCTAGGTAAAAAGGGGTAAAAAGCTTGTATTAATTTTGAGCGATCTATAGTAGACTTATATGTTTAGACTTGGTATTTTAGCTTCTCAATAGACACGTTCTATATCTAAGCTAAATACTTGGATCTCTATCCATGCCTTGAACAAAGTTAGGGTTCTTATCCCTTCCATAGCTTGTATGGAGTCATATTGGCATTTTAAAAGATCTTATCTTAGGGCTTTTATGAATTGTAAATCTCCAGATGTGAGTTCATTAACTGTATTTGACTATGTAATTGATCTTCCTTATTTCAAATAAGTTGTGATATTTAGTCACAATCCCAAAGTGAGAATCGAATTCATAACTTTGGTGATTTATAACGATCCAATCATTATATTTCTAATATGATCAATTAGTCGCAGTGCTTTATGTTAATGATATTAACTTTGTATAATGAAAAGTTTAAGAATATAAAAATGACTTGGGTTGAAAAACAAGCCATTAGAGTACAACCATTATTTTCTTAAAATGGAAATTCAAAATAGTTTCCATGTCAAAACATGGAATAAAAATAGTTCAAAAACAACAACCAAAATACCACAAGAAATAGAAGACAAATAGCAAAATATCGTCAAGCCAAATCATAGGTCTGATCTATGTGGTGACTACTTTAACTCCTTGGAGATCCTTCTAGGCTTGCTTTGCCTTGCCCTTCTTCTCATGCCCTCAATCCAATTAGGAGCATGAGAACTACAACTTGTTACAAAATACCAAAGTTTAAATTAATATCAATAATATAAACAATTTGGAGAATTATTACCTACTGGAAAAACTCGTCCAGTCTTAATATCTCCCAAATATTTGGGAAAATTATGTTTCCAACGGCCTATACCATTACAATAATGGCACTTGTCGTTAGAGGTGACACCCTTCTTAGACTTAGAAGAACTATTCCCAATAGCTTTTCCTTTGTTAGAAGATGTGGGCTTGTTCCCTTTGTGTCCACTCTTCTTGAACTTCCCTTTGCTTTTGTCATTGATGTTCAAAAACATCTTTGCTAGTGCTAGCATGGTAGCCTTTTTCACGCTTGGTTTGCGCAAGCATTTTGTGCAACTCATGCAGAGTCGTGGTGAAGTTTTGCATATAGAAATCCCCTTAAAAGTTAACAAACCCTTTGATACAGTTTTGGGAGTGGAGTACACGGTCAATCACAAGCTGCTTCGAAATCGCTATTCTTTGCTTCTTGAGTACCTCAACGTGCTCAATCATTTTGAGCACATGGGGGCTAACATTTTGACCATCCTTCATGTTAAGGTCAAAAAATTGAGATGTGGCTTCATATTGAACGATCCTAGGCGCTCGTAGAAACATGGTCACGAGTTTATAGTATATCTCATATGTGGAATTCATTTTTATGGCATTCCTTTGAAGCTCGACAACCTTAGAGAAGATCACGACATTCTTGATCTCGGCGGTAGGTCTCATAGGCCTCCCTGACGGCGTTAGTTGGCCTCACATTAGGAGTGGTGGGATAAGCCTCGGTGAGGTAACGATGATTACCTTCACCTTTTTGGTGGCTAGGCGAACTTGCCCATTCCAATCCGCGAAATTTAGAACCATTCTTTTCGAGTTTGCATCGATCAATAAAGGATCTAAGCCATGATATGGTGGTGAGTTGTGGTGCGGGAGGTCGAATCTCGTTATCGTTTCCCGACATTGCGAGTTAAACAAGTTTGACTACAAAATAGGAGATAAAGGAAATGTCAACATTTATCGTTTTAAACACTTGTAAACATTTTAAACAAGATTTGCACTTATATAATGACCTCTATCCAATTATACAAATGATTCCAAGACCCAAATTCTACATCAACTCGGGTTTATGTGAGCCACGAACTCCACGACCTTTATTAATATAATTTGGTGGGTTAACTCTTTAACCGATTCTACAATTAGAATTCTTGGTCGATGAAGTACATTTATTATAGTCTTTACCCCGGAACACATGAGCCACTGCCCATAATCTTTCCGTTGAGAACAACAAAATTTTGACGTAATAACAATTTATTACCCCATTTACCTAACGTAAAAAGGAAGAACCTCGGTGAGCCGAGCCTACCACCTAATGAAATTGGGATTCATGGGTTCTACTATTTGTCAAGGCTAAATCTCAATTAATAAAATAGAGGTCAAGTCAATTTATTATATATCTTCTTTAAATAAACTAAACTGGTGATCTATCGATAATTATAATTGACACGGTCGATCACTCGATAAAATGCATGTGTTCATTATGGCGATTTGGCATGCATGTAACATATAAATAAAATGCAAGCAATAAAGTAAATTCCTAGTATGGCCTTTCTAGAAATAGAAAATCAAATAATCTATTTACAAATTCGTACGATCAGGAGAAGAGATACAGAAAGAGGAAAGGAAAGACGGAACTCCTTTGATCCATTGAACTTCATGTGCACGCCTCCCAAGGACACCGTCTCTTTCGGAACACCTTTCCGAATGGCACCGTTTTTAGGAAACTCCGGAATTATAAATAGTTACAAAATGTATAATACAATTACAAGACTTTCCTATTATACATATGTAAAAAATAATATTACAATAAAAGTGATACGAGATCACATAATTACAACCGAATCAATATTTTCTTACATTACGAGTAATATCGATTAAAAACTAAGGCCATACTACGACAAATTACATAATTCAAAATTACATAAATCCAAAAATTACATTCATCTATTCAAAATGCAGCATAATTATATGTAATATTCATGCAATATAATATGCCAAATCGGCCTAATAAAATTATATCGTATATAACCCGGTTTTAAGGAAATGCGTGATAATAACCAATTAAAATCACAAATCAATACTTCAATCAAAGTTAAGCCCAAGTTAATTATCGTAACTGTTTTAGGACTCAAAAATTAGTCTTCACTAATTATTTGACAATAATTCAACTCGGTTTTGCATTATTGCTAATTCTTGACCCTTATTAACATAACAATTATGTAATAATTCCAAATTTAATTACAATAATTCATAAATTTGAAAATTAAAATTTTGAACATTCTGAAACATTTTGCAGGACCTTCACCATCTCAAAAGTCTGGTCAAAAGTTTTTCGAATCATTTTAGAGAAAAATATAGTTGCATTTAATCGATTTTATCAAATAAAATACTTAAAACATACAAAAAATAATCCAATTATTTTTATACTTTTACATCTGATATGTAAAATATATTTTCAACATATGATAATTTTCTCATACCATAAAATTTGTTTTAGGTATTTAAGCCAAAATAATCACTATTTATGACCTTTTAACCATTAAAAATCATAAATCATGCAAAATAAATCATATTTATCTCAAATTTTATATAAAGTAGTAAAAATATACATGTGATATCATACTAAAAGTTAATGGCCAGATTCAAACTCTATCTATATTTAGAAAATAAAAGTTCATTTTACTCATTAAAATGTGTTTATTTTACTAAAAATCATTAAATTAAGCAATAATCATCCATAAATCATAAAAATGACCTACAAAAATTTTAGGACCAGAAGGTATATTATGCATAAATATTTCATGACTTTATCAAATAAAATACAAAATTTCTAGTTTTATTTAGTTACTTTAACTCGTAAACACTTATAAAACGATTTGCATGCAACATCCATATGCTCTGATACTAATTGTTAGGTTCAAAAACTTACTCTTAAGACTCTTCTTAAGATTAACTGATTAACTCTTTAATTAGTTCCCTAAATCTAGCGCATGCAAACAAATTAAAACAAAGTTTGAATAGAAAATTTGTTCCTTACATTGAGTTTTGGACGAGTAAGGGCACCAAAGTAAGACTCCTTCTTACTCTTTTTCTTGAGCTTAAGAATGGAGGGATGAACTTCCTACATCCAAGTGTAGAAACATTCCTCTAAGTTGCACCTAGACTATCCTTTATCCCTCAACTATTGATTTACTAGAACAATATATAGGTGAGTAACCCTTAATATATGAATACTAACACTCTTATTACTACACTTAGTAATGTAGTGGTAGTACTAGAACAATAGTTCTATGAAACTTCTTAAGTTTCTTAAGAATATATGATTTCTAGTGAGAAGTTGGAGTAATGGAAAAAATGAGGTGAAGTAGTGATTACAAGAGGAAAACATCCTCTTATTTACCTCACAAAACTTGCACCACCATGGGGAAGGGTGGCTTGCCTTATTCTTTTTGTCGTATCAAAGCTTTTGGGTGGGCTATAGGCATTAGGTACTAATCATGTTGCTTAATCTTGATTGGAACAAAATTAAAGCCTAAACCTTACCCTACACCATGTAAAACCGGTGCAGCCATTTTAACATGGGTATCCATTTTATTTTGTGATTTTGTCATTTGTCACATATGTGACATGTGACATGTGACATGTAACTTAGCTTATAAATATGCATTCAACTAATTTAAATGCAATTTCATAACAAATAAATTAAACTTAACACTTTAAGTAATAATTTATAATCACATGTATATAAAATGGATCATCTCATATTTGGTTAATATGATCTACAACTAATTGTAATCATAATCAACCAATCATGCTTATCTCAAATGTTTCATAAACTTTAAGCATTCTTAGTATTATATATCAATTAAATTACTAAATTGAATCTTATTTAATCATATTACAATAAGATATAATTCTTACTAATTATACAAATTTGTTCTATTTAAGAGATTAATTAATCTGTATCGTTATACAATTAATTAATATTCTCGATTAGGAAATCGTCCTTTTGGTGTGACCTCAAGGGATCAACTGATCACCACCGTCATACGATATCAACGTCAAACTTTAGTAAGTCAATCGTTACCGATTAATGTGGACCAGTTGACTATAATATTCATCATCCCTTGTATTATTGTTATTGAGATTTATTTAAGTGATCGCACTATTGTTGAGTACACTTAATCCAACACCGAGTAGAGTGTGTATTCGACTGAATCCGTCATACTCGACCGAGTCTAGTGTGTACTCGACCTATTGTCTTGTATTCGATCGAGTGTGTTGCACTCGATCGAGTGGCTTTGCCACAGCGGGTGAATTGTGAAATTGTTATGTCAATGTATTATTGTGTTAAATTATGTACTAAGTTATTTTTCCATATTTTGAATATGTGTAAGGAGCGTCATCTTAGGAAGTGAGGTTGACGGATTCTATAAGTGAATAATGTTCCCCATGATTTTATTGTTTTGTGAGAAATGTGTGTGGTTGTATATGGTTAGGACGGAAAGATTGATGAGTCTTATGAGAGAGAGAGAGAGAGAGAGAGAGAGAGAGAGAGAGAGAGAGAGAGAGAGAGAGAAAAACTGGTTTTGTGATATTAGATGTGTAATAATGTTGTGTGTTGAGCAATATATAGAGGCGTGGGTGTTATATGATCAAATAATAATGTGAGAATGGTAATGTATGAATTGAAGATTGAGAAGAGATATATGATTAGTTATAAATGGGAATATGAGTAAAATATTGAGGGAAACAAGAAAGTATAAGTTGATTAGGGAAATATGCGGTGAGACGTGATATAGAGGAATGTAATGATGATGGTACCTAAAGTGATTAGTTCGCTTGATGTGTACGTGAGACTTGGATGTGGTTTATTCAGTGGACATTCGGGTTACTAAGATACGATTGTGGCGATAAAATACCTTTAGAAAATAGGAAATGAGGTGAGCATGATTTTTGAGGTATGCCAAGGATGGATAATAATATATGATGAGTATCGTAGTTTGTTAGAGATTGTTAGTAACGAATGAAGGAGAATAGTATGTCAAGGGAAAGTGTTATTGTGTATGATTAGAAGATTGTAACGACGTGTTGTAGAGTTTGGAATCTTGAGGTAATAAGAAATTAGTTGCGTTTTGGGGAACTAGATAGTGAGAGTGAATCTTTGGGATAATGAGTCATTGTAATTGGTCTGAATTGGAAGAAGTGTAAATACGAATTGTTAAAGCAAATAAGTAATTAAAGCAATCGAATAGCATAAATGGAATGTTATTTATGAATTCGTGAAGTGATTTGTATTGGGAATTATGAGTTGGAAGGAGACAAGTGGAAGAGGAATATTTGGAGGATCATATTTTGGGGTAAATATTAGAGATGCGAAGGGCATAGTTCGATAAGAAATAAGAAGAGAAGGTGGTATTAGTTTTGAATGAGAATATGAGTGATTTTGTGATCAAAGAATATGATATATATTGGCTAATAATCGCTTGTGAGCAGTTGGTGGTTAGTAATCGAAGAGAATGTTGTGGAATGTTTGGTGGAATCATTTATGGCTTTGGAAGTACTCTAGGCAGTGGCTTGTGTGAGATATATTCGTATTTGATGGTGTATTTGATAGAATATCGCTACTATAGAATTTGGCGGTCTGAAGTGTTGGGTTGATGTAATGGGGAGACATGAGATTTAAATGAGAAATAATGAATGAATATTCAGATAGAGTTGTAGTCGTTGGTGGAATCTTTCATGAGGATGTAGGAGTAAAGAAAGAATCAGAGCTATTAAGTCCCAAAAGGGAATGTGAGAGCTTATTGTGATTATATTTGGTAGTTATCTTGCGATAATGCTTATTATAGACATGGATGTTAAGTTGTGGTGTTAGTTATATGGTGATGTTCACCTGTACTTACGTGAAGGTATAGAACTATTGGTATGAGAGCATGGATGATAGTAATAATGTTAATGGTTTGAGTATGAGCAAACTTCTGGGACAAAGTTCATTTTAAGGGGGGTAGAATTATAGCATCGGGTGTTAGCATGACAATGGCGACAAGTTTGAATTTATTATTGTTGAGTATGGTGGTGATGAGTTAGTTTAGTGATGTACGTGTGTTAGTGTAATTAATTGTTATGAGGTGAAAGAAGATGTGTGCCATGTGTGAGGTGAAACGATGTGTGTGCTATGTGATGTTGTGGGTGTTGTGGTATTATTAAAAGAAGCCTGATGGTAAGTGTTAGTTCGAATGTCTTGTGGAAGAACTTTTATGTGGTAAGGGTCGATGTATGTATTGTTGGAATTTTTTATTAGGATGTTGTATCGGATTGTGACGGTTTTTGAGGGTACCCTTAGTATTTGATGGTGCTAGTATTAGCTTGGGTAGGTGTAAACTTCAAAGACGAAGTTCATTTTTAATGAGGGAAGAATGTAATAATTCGTATAAAATGTTTGCCTTTTATTGGTCTTAATTGTGTTTGTTGGAGACTTCGTGTTGGTTAGAGGTCATAAGTATGGTCTTCTTCTTGTTGTGTTGTTGTGTTGTTGTGGCATGTTTTATCTTATTGCTTTATGAGTATGGGTTGTGAACTTCGAGGACGAAGTTCATTCTTAAAGAGGGAAGACTGTAATACTCTGTATTCCTGATTACCTTGTACTCGGTCGAGTAGGGATCACTCAGCCAAGTGGGGTGTGTACTCGGCCGAGTAAGGTGTGTACTCGGCCGAGTAGGGTACATTCGGCCGAGTGGGATTTTGGTGTCAGTTAGGCAGCCTTCTACCTAGTTGGCACTCGGCCGAGTTTAGTGTGCACTCGACCGAGTGCGGTGTACTCGACCGAGTGCTTCTTGCACTCAGAAGCACCCGACCAAGTGCACTGGTCTGTCGTGTTTTTCAACCGGTTTTGAATTATGATGATTTAGGTTGTTATGTATAATCCGTCGGTGGAACACTCATTATAAAACCCTAAACTATCTTAGCACTATCTAATATTCCCTAATCGTCCTAATTCATCCCTAAGCTTGGGATCGTCATTGTTGATCATCGGAGTCCTCCTTTGCATTGATTGTCGTCGTAAGTATCTTAATCTCTAGTTTAATTAATGTTTTGGATGAATTTACTGGAACCCTAATCTGAGTTAGGGTTGAGAATTATGTAATTAAATAGATTGTTGATTTAGATTAATTGCATGATTATTAGGAAGGGAATTTATAAAGCAAGGTTCTATTCGTGCTTGCTTGCATATTGCTTGCGGAATTGCTTACAGGTAGGGTTTTTCTACTCAGTACCTTATATGTTAATCATTGTGATAAGATGTGTTACTGTGATGTTTTTACTTGTTGATGATGGTTACTATTGTGATGATGATGGAGTTCGGGTTTAGAGTTTGGAGTGGTTACTTGGTTACTATTTTGGTGGTCCGCCGGGAGATGGACCACACCCCGAGTTCGCCTCACGTAGCTTTCCCGCTGCGAGGGGGATGTGCACATTAATGATCCGGGAATCTCACTACGGTGAGATGGAATTTAGATGTTCAGTGTTGCGGTCTGGAATCGATAAGTGGTTTTGCAGGTCTAGGACGGTAACCTGATGCTGCTGAGGTGACCGCTCTAGTGGGCCTCCGGTTTCTATTCCTTGGATAATTACTTTTGTTGTCTTGTACATTAATCGGCCTATATTGTTACTGACCCCATATTTTTTTCTAAAAATGTTGTGATCCATTTGGGAATGGTGAGCATGTGATCAGCAAGAAATTCAATGAGCTCGCGTTGGGGGACTTAATTGTAATCGCTAATGTTGAGTCATAGCTTCCGCAGTTATATAGTGTCCTGGACATCACATTTATATTTACTTCACTTTTGACTAGTTTGGATTATTGTTTACGACAGTGTGTCGTTTGGATTTTGGAATAATGTAACTTTGATTTAAACCATTGATTTAATAAGTATTCTTGATGGTCAATTTAATATTTACTACCTCGGTCAACTGAGATGGTAGAATCCCGAAGTAACAAGGAGGTCTTATAAGGCTCTTTGGTATTTGGGGGTGTTACGCGGAGCGACAATTTTGGAACCTAAACCAATGAACCAAAATGAATTTAGGAGCGTCAATTAAAATGAACCCGACTTGAGTGTAATAGGAGGTTAGGTTTGGATGAGTAGGCGCCCTCATGTCAAAACTAGAGCCTATTGACTTGGTTGGTCACGACGCGGGTGGTTAAGAGTATGGGCAACGCTATGTAAAATGTGGTAGGATTAAATGTGTGTGATAGTAAATGATGCATTTTTTTTACAAGTGTATGATTGAGTGTTGTTTGTGACCTCGTGTTTGACCGGAGATTAAACTAGAGCCCCAAGTCCTCGTATGTGAATGTTGTGAATGTTGTGTATGATTGTGGTGTTATCGTTAGGGTGTGAATGTCGATAATTGTGAGAAGAATCGCCTCGAGTAAGTGTGTGACGTGTCGAGGACCGCAAGCTTGAAGCCGCGTGAGCTAGCTTGGGATGAACCGTCCATGGTTGTGGAATCTCAAGCCTCTCTTAGTGTTGCGTAGGTGGAATGTTCGATTATATCACGATTTCGGAACCTAAGAGGACCATTCGGATGAATGCGAGTGTCTACTCGAACGAGTAATAGGACACTCGACCGAGTGCGTTGGTCACTCGACCGAGTGGACCACTCCAGATCCGGAATGACTTCTGGGAAGTTTCACTCGACCGAGTGAACTCACTTACTCGACCGAGTAAGTCGCTGACCTGCTACATGTGCCCAAATTTAAATTTCTATGCTTGAGACATGTTCAAAATTTTGTGGTAAAGCTACCTTTGGGCTAATAAGCTATGTATGATCCGAAACCGGAAATCTCATCTTGAAAGTTGATGTTTGGGACTCAAAAATTTTATGAGTTATAGCCATGTTGTTGTTTGAAATTTGAAATTATAGTTTAGTCGATTTACCAACAATGGGATGTTTGTCTCATATAGTGCTAATCTTTCACTACCACGGCACGCGAAAACCCAATATGAGAAAAGGTATCCATCCCAAATCTTTCTTAAAATAAGTGGTAGATATTACCGGATTTGTAAATTTCACGCTTGAATTATACTTAAATTGTTACCTAACCTCTAAATATTGTCCACGCAATGCCAAATGATTTGAATTTATAAGGGTTTATTTTCTAGAAAGGCCCAAGTTTTCGAAATACGGAAGTGTGAAATTTTAATCCTTATCCTTTTCTCTTTATGAAGTAGTAAAGTCAAGTTGAGAGTCGTGTATCCTTGGCTAAATTGAAAGTAGACTGCATCATAACTCCGCCACGAACTTGTTCCATCAAAATTGGTGGCGAGAGTCGTCTAAAAGTCAGTTATCAATTCAAACTTTGGGAGTTACTTGCTTCTTGCCCTTTATTTTATACCTTGTTGTATGTCTCCCTTTTGTAGCATGTCGAGGAATGCAGAACCTAGCCACGAGAGGAACACCCATGCCCAATCAAACGCACCGCAGGTCATTTCTGCCCCGGGATACCCGAGAATAGAGTTTGAAAGCCAAGCTCACCTAAACGGATTTCATGTCTTGGCTAGTTGGCGAATGGCCACGAACAAGTGTGTGTCGAGGGTGACCTTGAGGGCCTTGGTGGTTGAAAAGGAGGTGCTTAACATCTTCGTGGGGCTAGGAATGGAATGGTTGTATAACTTGGAAGAGAGGAATTACTACAACCTCACCCTCGAGTTTTTGAGCTCTTGTTGCTACGATGAGGAAACTCACTCAGTGAGTTTTAGACTTAAGAACATCTGATCTCTTTCAATGTAACTAGCGATGTCTTCGCCCGAAGCCTTGGGCGTGGGGAAAATAATTGAGGGTAACCTTGACTCGGTTAAAAGGAACTTGAAAGCAATGACTTATTTTTCCTTGTACACTAGCCACCAAGGTGTCAACGTTAGCACCACGAAAGCCAGTGACGTAGAACACCCCGTTTTAAGAATCTCCTTACGCATCTTGGCCAATATCCTTTACGGGAGGAGAGACCCTATCAAGCTCAACTTCAAAGAGGTAATCATTTTGAGTTCGTACCTTAACCCGCTCCGGAAGCGCCGCTTCTCTTTTAATCCCGTGTCCTTAGTGTGTCAAGCCCTAAAGAAAATGGCTACCTCGGATAAGTTCTCGTTAGATTGTGGGGCTTTGATAACAACGGTGGCGAAAAACTTGTCGAACTATAAACCAGGGGCGGTGGACGTGCCCATGACATTGAGAGTGGTCTAGTTCGACATTGAGTGGTTTAAAGGCAACTATTGGAACGTGAACGGGAATGAGGAGGATACATACTCTTGGAAGGTAGATGCGGAATGGTACATTAGACTCCCCGCCATTGGGGGATTACCGGATACCTCTCCCTTGGAGAAGGTGAGCCCACCTCGACCCTTGGTGATGAAACCAGGGGACGGACCACTTCTCCCTCTTCCTTCTCCACCCTGTACTTCCGTTACACAACCTACAACCCCTTTTCCATGACTATGCCACCTCCACCCTTTACCAAAGGTTATGCCCAACACTCACTTAGCTTTGACCATTAATACCACATGTGACACCTCATCCAACAGATGAACACCGATCTAGTTTTGAGGAATATGCATGAGATGGCGTGGAACCAAAGGGTAAGACCCGCTCACCCACCTAGTAATTGGACCGATATAGGCGATACCTCGTGGATCTTTAATGCCTATAGAGTCGCTCCGTCAGACTAGGGCACCCGGATTATTCACGGTGAGGGCCACTTGCTCGGCCCTTGGGCGTAGGGGTGTGCAAAATCCAGTCCTGACCGGAAAAATTGACCAGTCCGGACCGGAATCGACTGGACCGGAACCGAAATTAAAACTTCCAGTCCGGTCTCCGGTCCATCATTTTTCAAGATTCCGGTTTCCGGTCCGGTCCGGTCCCGACCAGGTATTTTCCGGCCCGGACCGGATTGGACCGGAAAGACCGGAATTATTATTTTTTAGTTTTTTTTTTCTGTAAATTTAATTTTATTTCGGTATAACCGGTCTGATCCGGTCCAATGGACCGGAATTATTGGACCGGAATTAGGAAAAAGTGGGTATGTAGTGTTAATTCCCGTCTAACCGGTTCGGTTTGGTCTTGGACCAGATTTTTTCTGTTCTGGTCCCGGACCGGAATTTTTGTAATCCGGTCCGGTCCCGGGCTCGATTTTTTATCAATTTTGGTTCTGGTCCGGTTTTGGACCGATGCACACCCCTACTTGGGCGGGACCACAATATGTCACCAGAAGTTTCTTTGGCAACCCCTCCTAGGGTGATGGAGCGGTGTGGGTATGTTAGGGGTAGAAACGGAGGCCATGGACCAAGAAGGGGACCGTAGAGAAGAGGTGGTCGTGGAGGACAACGAGGAAAAGGACGAGGAGGGGATGGAGAAAGACGCAGGCCAAGCTACGGGAGAAGAAGAACCTAGTCACAGCGGGTCGTCCTTAGTCCGTTGGGTCAAGGGTTTTAGCAAGAAGAGAAAGAAATCTCGTTGATCTTTAACAACTAGTCAGATTGTGTGCGTCGATGTGAACTATGTGCTTTTTATTGTCGGTTGAACCTTAAGATCTGTAATTTATGTATAGACTCGAGTAATTTGATTTGCGTCGGAACCTTGGCCATAAGGCCAAAAACTCGTGTATGTTTGATGGTATGATGACGTAGTGAGTGCCTTTGAAATTTTGTTGTATTGCGAATTATAAGTGGAAAATTTAGGGGCTAAGTCATCGAGCCAGGCTGCTGCCCAGCCATACTCGACCGAGTGTCGCGTTCACTCGACCCAGTGGGCGTTTACGCGGCCGAGTGAGCACCATACTCGACTGAGTGAATGTCTAATTGGCCGAGTGACCTCTTCAATAAGCCGAGTTGACTATGTATGATCCGTTTTGAAGGCCTTGAGACCTTGTGATTAAATAGACAGCCCTAATCGTGATTGTTGAACCCGCATAGACGGGTGAATATAGGATTCTAACTCGACAAGTTTCAGAGAATTATTTATGTGTGGCTACGTCACTAGTTTTGCTAACGGCAAAACAAATTTTGTTTGATTAAATGTAATTGTGCGTGGCATGGTTGAGTGAATGGCATAGATAATGTAATGACAATATGAAGCAGGTGTGATATGTATAATTTCAGTTTGAAAAGTAAAATGATGATAGTAATCGCGTGCGTTATAAATATTGATTACGTGTGCCATGAAACCGCTCTGTGCATGATCGAATACGTTTGTGGTCACCAACGGAAATGTTAGCATGAAATAATGATAGATGTAGACACGTGTGAAATACAGTGGCGAGTTCCACTCGGCATATGAGTGGCCTGACGAATGTGGAAAGTATTCAAATCCTATTAAGGATGTTATTGGCAATGTTATAATTATTGTATCGTAAAGTCATGCATTAGTCATAATCATATTGAATTCCATCGCGTATACAGATTATAGTTAGAGAGTCATGATCGATGTACGATTATAACATCATGTGTCGGGATGGCCTATAAGGTCAGTATGCGGTATTTGCGTCGACTTGTTATATCGTAGATAGTAGTTGCCTAACCAAGACTATGTTATGTGTGGCTAGTGGCGAAGTTTGGGACAAAGTTTTCTTTTAGGGAGGGTTGATGGTAACAATTGGGAATTTAAAGAAAGAAAATAAGCTTAAATCAAGTGTGAAATAACCGTAAAGTATGTGCAAGTACAATAGGTATACGAGTGAGAAATATGAGAACCATGCTGTCAAAGCGAGATGAATATTAAAGGAAGGAAGGAGGCTTGGGCGTCGGTAATAAATCAGATGTGACTTGAGAAAATAAGCAAAGGAGAGTGTGAGGCGAACTTCGACGACGAAGTTCATTTTAAGAGGGGAATATTTTAATACCCGGATATTATGGGACCCGGAAAGAACCCTTGGGATGCGCGAGAGAACCCTTGTCTACCCGGGAGGAAAGAGCGACCGTACACTAGACCTATTGAGACTAAGATTATACTAAGTAAAGCAGTAGCAGCCCTAGTAGAGTTGACTCGGTCGAGTACGCGAGGTACTCAACCGAGTGAAGTCCACTCGGCCAAGTAGGTGTTCAACTCAACCGAGTAAGTGTCACTCCGCCGAGTGTTCTGGCACTCGTCCGAGTGCACTGTTTCAGATGGATTTAAACGCTCGTGAACCCAAATATCCCACCTAACCCTAAATCATTTCCACCTCCCTCCTTATATTTCCAAACTCTCTTCCTTCTTTCTAAAACCCTCACAAACACCTTCTCATGGGATTCAAGCTTGGATTTGTGGATCACCCACCTTATCTCTGTTTCCTTCCACCAAGTAAACTTAGATCTATCTTCTTTTTGTTAGTATGAACCCTAATATTTTGGGGGTTTTGTTATGGGTAATTAATTAGCAATTAGTAAGTATAATATGGGTAAGGGTAACTAGTGGGTCAGGATAAGGTGTTTAGTATTATGTTGTGGTATAGGGTGTATTGTGATAGTCGTTTCTGAATGTTGTAGGATGAGACGATTTCATGAGACGGAATCGAGTCGAGTTCGTGTAACTCGGGAAACTTTCGAAAAGGTTGGTTAATCCTACTCGGTTTTAATAATGTAATTGCATGATTGGTCCGTCTTTTATCGTCATTTCATACTGTGAGGCGTATAACAATATTCGGTAACAATGGTGATAATTATGTGTTCATATGCGGTAAAAGGGTATGTCGAAAATGGTAAGGTGTATGACGTTCTATATCTTATGGTGTATTGTGTATGCCGATTGTGATATTGGTTGTTGACGGTTGTTGAGGAGACGGAAGGCGATTGGGAGACCGTTTTTCCCTTGGGTCGCCTCTTGTAACTTCCCACTCCAAGGGGGATGTGCACATTAATGGCCTGAGTATGAAGGGACTCGTGTAGTGAGACAAGGCGTCTGGCAGGTGATTCAGGTAGCTCCCGGACCCGGTACCACGGGTGTGTCCCGAGTACCTTATTGCTATTTGGTTTGTCTAGGTGTGTATTGGCATCAGTATGATGGGCGGTGAGTACGTCTGGGTGTGTTCCGGTATTGGAGTGTGGATGGTATCATGTGGTTGTTGTACGTCATATTCATTATGCATATATTTCATTTTCATATTATGTCTTATGCGTTTATATTATTGAAACTGACGTTTGTTGGCTTGTGATTTGTCACCTATTTTGGGGTGACCTGCGTTGATCCATATGATATTTCCGGTCATATGGGGAGCACTCAGTTACAGGTTTGCAATTTGGGAAACGAGCGGGATTTGGGTCAAGCTTGGACAAGAAGTCGAGTCTAGACATTTTGAGTCAGTAGTAGTGGATTGTACTAGAAAGGCTGTAGTAGTCATCCCCCCTATTGTTTAATAGTTGTAATGTAATTCATTAAACGTTAATTCATTTAAAATATGTTGCTAAATTGTAGTTCAAATTCACTGCCTCGGGAAACCGGGACGGTAACGCCTTTGATTATCTTGACCGAATAATCGGGGTGTTACATGATGTGTGTGTGGATTCGACTGGGTGTTCTCCCTTGACTCATTCAAGGATGGGTGACTTCGTGCCCGGACATGTGGTGGTCGTACTGCTCTGCGCAAATGTGTTAAGTATCGAGGCTTGTGTACAACGATTAGCTATGGTTTGTTACATTTCTCATTTTGTTCGCTATGGGAGTTAAACACGGGTGTTATTAGCCTGATCAAGCGGATTTAGAAATTCTATGTGGCCAAGGATACTGGAGCACACGTTGTTGATCATATCTTTACTATGATTAGTTTTGCTATTGTGAAAGGAGTGGCCGCCAAGATAGTATCTTAAATGCTCACTAATTTCCTGATGATAATTTTAGAGAGAAGAGTGTATTACTCCATGCATAAAGTAACCCCTTGATAGGTCCATTGATAGGCTTAAAATCTGACTAGTGCATAAAGGGACTAAAAGTACTACTCATATCAACAAAGTGTACTTTCTTTTCTGGTATCCATCTAAAAAAAAGGAACTCCACATTTAAACGTGTTTGACTGAGGGTAGTCCTAGGATGGGTGTCCTCCTCGTAAGTGCACTTTCTTATTATGAGTTGTACTTTCAATTCCTTTAACCACTAGTCAGATTTTAAGCATATCAATGAATTTGTTCATGGGCACCCCATTCATGGGGTATTACACATCACTGTAATCCCCTATAATTCCTAGTGCAAAGCAGTGGCGGAATCACTACTGAATCGGATTGATAACACAATGAATGCTAAATTAAATAAAACTGAACTAAATAAAAATAATCCACGGGATAATTCCCGAAAGGTAAGTCAATACAGATGCCACTTTTGCTAAAAAGCGCTAAAAATTAAAACATCCAAAAGTGTTTAACAACATCCAAAATAAGAATGTAAATAACATAGTAAGATCTCTAAGACTACTCAGTATCTCACACCAGATCCCCAACTAAACCATCACCTATCATGTTATGCAATAACATGCCACAATTAGTATGAAGTAACTCAGGCATCCTTCTAGCCATATTATAACAGATAAAATGAATAAATGATAATATATCAAATTAGGTATAAAGCTTAAAACTCAAACAGTTATAAACAATAATTATCAAAATAACACCAAATTAAAATCATCTTTTCATAACAACCAAACCATAATAAAAAAAAATCAACCTCAGTTGTAATCAAATGTCCTATGAAATTCGTTTAGTGTCTTAGTAAAGATTTTCAGTCGGACTATGCTACAGTACCTCAATACCAACTAGATAAGGTAGTACACTCGCAACGACCACTGCACTAGGCTATCTCAACCAAAAATAAGGGCACGGCTTATCTCGCAGTGCGACGCCCAAGATAAAGCTATGTACACAACCTAATCTGATCGTCTTCCCTCGCAGTGCGACCACTGATACAACTCGCAGAAGATCAGGCTAATAGTTGATACCTAACTAGGAATATCCTAAGCTTATTCTAAACCTCACACCTAATTTATTCCATAAGTTATACTCCCTCTCATCCAGACTAAAGGTAACATTGGGCTTTTTGCACTATTCATGGGTGCGGAGAATCTTTAGTATTATTCGTAATATATAAGAGAAAATATAGTCATGCGAGATCTTGTTTGATTCATAATCATGAATGCTACAAGAATATCAAATTATTATAATTTTTAATAATGTGTAACTAAACATATTCACGTTGCAAAACGCGACTCGACAAGTGTGAAAAGCCCAATGTTACCTTTGGTGTGGATGGGAGGGAGTATTTAATAATCCAATTCTTAATCGCAAACGATATTTAAAAGCTTCTCACGCATTAGGAAGCGGTAAACAAACTTATTTCTTAAAATAACACTTACTGAAAAAGAAACTTTCCATACTTAATATAGTAACTTATTTAATTTAGTATCTCCCAAAAATAGAAGGTCACTAGATTTAGTCAATATACTAAAAATATAGTAAAACAATAAACTAGTCTTATATAAAAATACTTATTATTTGGCTTTGAGACACTATCATTATTTAATTTAATTTACTTAATTATTTATTTAAAAATTTTATGTCAAAATCTTATTTATAAAAAATGTTTAACACATTTGAAGATTGCACAAGGCCGAAAATAGGCAAAACATTAACAATTGAAAGTTACAGCTTTTATCAAACAGACCATCTCTGCCAATAAAATCACAACTAATTCCAGAAAAAGCAAAATGACGCGAAGTCAATTGTGTTAGATTCCTAAGAGTCTTAGTGATGGCGTTAGTCACGTACCCAAATCAAAGATAAATTTACCCTTGGACTAGACTAATAACATATGAATGTAATTAGGGAAGTAAGGGGTCGATCTCGGGGAAACATGAGTTACTTGTTATAATAGCCTTGTGATGATTGACTACCTCGGAACGAATGTTGATTTTGATGATTTGTAAACAAAATAAAAGCATAAACACAGTTGAAATTATGATTATACCAAGGATAAAGAAGTCTAAGGAGATAGGTTCATGCACCAAACTAGGGGTCAGGACAAGAATAGAAGATACACAACACAAGGACATAAACAAGATACACAAACCCTGTATTCAGGACTACCAAGACAAGCACAGGCAGTTCTAAATGCAGTGATTCCTAAGCAAAACTCACTCACTAAGACTAGCACAAGTGAATGACTCAAGCTTATGCCAACAAAACTAAGACTAGCACAAGTTTGTTGAAGGTTTTGAGCTAACCAAGACTAGCACAGGTTAACAGGAAATAGAGTAGAAACTCTGGTTTTCATTCATTCAAATCTGAGTTCTGTCTACACCAAATGGCTCTTTATATAGAGCATTACAAAAGATCTCTACCACACAACATAAAGCTACATCTAAGGGCTTACGATGAGCCTTACAAGGATACAAAATAGATGCAAAAGTCTACTAATAAGACGAGCTTGGACAGACTGCAATTTGGACAGAAAAGCAACTGAAAAAAGTAAGTTTGTCCCTTTCCTGAAATGGCAATGTTGATCAGTTTTCTTTTGGGGCTTGCCTTGGCTGTCTGCTACTTCAAATAGGACATTGAGAGGGACTTATAGGACCTTCCCAACTTTCTTATTAAAGCTACTACGGCTCATACAAAAAGTAAGGTGCCTTTGATCACTTGTTGGTCTTGAAAACCTGCCTGGCTCCTCAGAATGACTGGCTAACTTGTGGACTATTTTTCTTGGACTTCTAGGGATAATCTGGAAAACGTCTCCTAAACTTTTTGGTAGCCAAGGGTCTCAACTAGATGGGAAAAGGAGTTGGATCCCTTGCTTGGACAGTTGTTATAGGATATCTGGTCTGGAACTGTTGCTGGTCTCTGTGGGTTCATTCTGGTTGTTGCTGGCTTGGGACCTTGTTACTCTGGCTGATGATGCTTGGAAATCATCTGCCTTGGCCTGGACATGGCCTGCCTTGGCCTGGACATGACTGTGTTGGCTTGATGTTGGCTGAACTAGACTCTCAAAGACTGTTGATCCCCTAGCTCCTGCTTCATCCTCCCCTGGTTGGAAAGATTTGAGCATCAAATCCTCAGGGTCCTCCTGCTTCACTTTCATAGTAAGGGCTAAGGTATCCTATGTTAAATGTGCCATGGACTCCATATTCTCCTGACAAGTCCACCTTGTAAGCATTGGTTCCTACCTTTTCTATGATCTCAAAGGGTCCTTCTGCTCTGGGCATAAGCTTGTTCTTTCTTTTGCTTGGAAACCTTTCCTTTCTGAGGTGTAGCCAGACCAAATCACCTACCTTAAACTCTTTCTTTCCCCTTGGTACCTTGGCTTTGATTTTGTACTGCTCATTGGCCTTCTCTATATTCTTCCTGACCTGTTCATGTAGCTTGAGCATTTGTTCCACCCTTTTCTTGGCATCGTAGTTCAGTACTTCTTTAGGCACATTGGATAGCTCTATGGGCATGAGTGGGTTGCTGCCATAGACCACTTCAAAGGGGTTGTGGCCAGTGCTTGATGAAGGGGCCCTATTGAAAGCAAATTCTGCATGTGCTAGTTTGAGATCCCAATCTCCTAGTGACTTCTTCACAATGCATCTGAGTACTCTTCCCAAGATTTTGTTGGTGACTTTTGTTTGTCCATCTGTTTGGGGATGGTGAGATGTGCTGAAGAGTAGCCTGGTGTTTAGGAGCTTCCACAATGTCTTCCATAAGTAACTCATAAACTTTGTATCCCTGTCTGAAACAATTGACCTAGGTACCCCATGTAGTCTGACTACCTCCTTGAAATAAAGTTCAGCAACCCCTGATGCATCCTCAGTTTTCTTACATGGCACAAAATGAGCCATCTTGCTAAATCTGTCAACCACAACCATTATGGAATCCTTCCCCCTAGAGGTCCTGGGCAGGGCAACAAAACAATACATGTTAATGTCTTCCCAAGGCTTATCAGGTACAGGTAGTGGTGTGTATGGTCCTGCTTGGAAGGAGCTTTTTGCCTTTTGACAAGTGGAACATCTCCTAAGGATAGTCTGAACATCCCCTTCCATCCTAGGCCAGTAAAACTGATCTTGCAGGATGTCCAAAGTCTTCTGCACCCCAAAATGTCCTGCTAGCCCATTAGAGTGGACTTCCCTCACCAACAGATCCATGTATGAGCCTCTAGGGACACACAGTTTGTTCCCCTTAAACATATAACCTTCCTGCAGTATATACTTGGTTTCTTTTGTACTGGGACTGCTCTGCAAGGACAACCAATCCTCCATGAAATCAGGGTCATCCTGAGAAAGCTCTTTCATAAACTCAAAGCCTAGCACCCTCTGTTGAATTGTCACTAGCATAGAATGTCTCCTGGAGAGGGCATCTGCCACCACATCTGACTTCCCTTCCTTGTACTTGCTTGAGAAGTTGAAAGATTGGAGGTACTCAACACATTTGGCATGCCTGGTACTGAGCTTGTGTTGACCATTTATGTATTTCAGAGTCTCATGGTTAGAATGGAGTACAAAAGGTTTGGGTTTGAGGTAGTGGTTCCAGTACATGAGGGCTCTGACCAAGGCATAAAATTCCTTGTCATATGTGGAGTAGTTGAGCTTAGCCCCCATTGAGTTTCTCACTGAAAAAGGCCACAGGATTCCTGCCTTGAATGAGCACTGCTCCAATTCCTACCTCACTTGCATCACACTCCACCTCAAACAACTGATCAAAGTCAAGCAGAGCTAATATAGGTGCCTCACACAGCTTCCTTTTGATGAGCTCAAAAGCTGCATGTGCCTGCTCAGTCCACTTGAACTCACCCTTCTTCATCCCTTCTGTTACAGGCACCATGATAGTACTGAACCCTTGTATGAATCTTCTGTAGAAGAAGGCCAGGCCATGGAAGCCCCTGACCTCAGTGATGTTCTTGGGAGTAGCCCAAGACTTTTTGGCTGCAATCTTCTCCTGATCTACAGATATGCCCCTGGCAGAGATGACATATCCTAAGAACTTGACCTCCTCAGTCATGAATGTACACTTATCCATCTTCCCAAAAAGCTTAAGCTCCCTCAGTTTCAGAAACAACAATTTTAAATGGTTCAGATGCTCAGACTTGCCCTTGCTATAGACCAGGATATCATCAAAATACACCACAATGAAATGGCCTATGAAAGGCCTCAGAACATCAGTCATAAGTCTCATGAATGTGCTAGGAGCATTGGAGAGACCAAATGGCATAACCAGCCATTCATACAGCCCATGCTTGGTTTTAAATGCTGTCTTCCATTCATCCCCCACCCTGATTCTCACCTGGTGGTAGGCTTGCCTAAGATCTATCTTGGAAAATAGCCTTGCTCCACTTAACTCATCCAACATGTCATCCAGCCTGGGAATGGGGAATCTGTATTTGACAGTGATATTGTTGATGGCCCTGCTGTCAATACACATCCTCCATGAACCATCTTTCTTAGGGACTAGGAGGGCAGGCACTGCACAAGGGCTTAGGGATTCCCTGACAAAGCCTTTGGACATTAGCTCCTCTACCTGCCTCTGCAATTCCTGTTTGGACTTGGGATCACTCCTGTATGCTGGCCTGTTAGGTAACATGGCACCAGGAATGAGGTCTTCTGATGGTAGTTCTTTTGGAAATACATCCTCATGTTCACTGATCAACTCCTTTACTTCTGGGGGAACCTCAGATGGTTCCTCAACCTGTTTGGACAAGAGGAAATACACAGGTTGCTCTTGTTGCACTTCCCTTAGCATGGCTGCCTCTGTGAGGAAGAGAACCTCCTTGGATCCACTGGTGTTGGGGCTACCATAGTCTCTAGTGTTGGGAGGCAAAGGTGTAAGAACTATCCTCTGACTCCCATGCCTGAAAGTATACACATTGTTCTTCCCTTTGTGCAGGGCATCTTTATCAAACTCTCATGGTCTCCCTAGCAGTAGATGGCATGCATCCATAGGCACTACATCACAAGTCACCTCATCCTTGTAGGTTCCTCCAATAGAGAAGGATACTAAGCACTATTGATCAACCCTTACTTCAGCACCCTTGTTCAACCAATCTGAGTTTATAAGGATTAGGGTGGGGTGTGGTCTCCAAGCTAAGCTTGTTAACCAGGGTAACTGAGGCTACATTTGTACAACTACCCCCATTGATGATCACATTGCAGACCCTCCCCTGAATAGTACACCTGCTCCTGAAGATTAAGGATCTCTGGTCTTCCTCTAGAGGTTGATGCTGGGAATGTATAATCCTCCAAAGAACAAGGTTGTGACCAGTGTCTGGTGGGGCTACTACCAGAGGGGCATCACTTTCTTCTTCATGTGCTCCTATTTGCTCCTCCTGCTCATACTCAATGAGCCCTTCTTTCTCCCACTCCATGACTTCCACTGCAGTCAAGGCCCTTCTTGAAGGACAATCCCTCTTAAAGTGGCCATAACCTTGACACTGATAGCATTTTCTTTTCTCTTCTGAAGGAGTGAGGGTAGGTTGTTGTCCCACAGGGGCCTTACCCTTGTCTAAGGGGTTCCTATTAACAGTTACAGGGGTCCTAGGACTCTCCCCAATTCTCATCCTAGTATAAGGTTTAGTCACAGCAGGTTTGGTGAAATGTTTGGTTATTTATTTCCCCGTTTTCTCAACCCTAAGGGACAGGTTAACCACATCCTCAAAGGACCACAGGGGTTGCATTCTAACCTTGTTGGCAATGCCTTGATTTAGACCTTCTAAGAACCTAGCAATCCTTTGTTCATGCTTCTCAGTAATATCACATTGAAAGGTAAGCTGCTCAAATTCTCTTAGGTATGACTCAACAGACTTTTCATTTTGTTTTAGTTTAGACAGCTTGATGAATAAGTCCTGAGTGCAATCCTTAGCAACAACTTATCCAACATTTTCTTCTTCAACTTAGACCAAGATTTGATGGGTTCTTTACCCTCCCTAGCCCTTAGACTCTTCATAGTCTCATACCACAGGGAAGCATACCCTTTTAGTTTCAGGATAGATACTTTAAAGGCCTTAGCATCATTGTAACCTTTATATTCAAAGACTCTCTATACTCTAAGCCATTCTAACAAATCATCAGGGTTTAAGCTACCAGAAAGTTCATACCTTGAGGTGCTTATCAGTAAGGCCATGTCCTGAAGCTCTTCTCCTTGTGGACTCATCTGAGTCTGAAGGTTCCTCTTCTTCAGGTGGTCTGACCCTGCCTCCTGGTGGACCTAGGCCTCTCCCTCGACCTCTGCCTCTTCCTCCAGCAAACAACTGGTTGCCTAGGACCTGATCCAAGGCTCTAGTTAGGGTGGTTACAACCCCAGCCAGGTCCTCCATCCATGCTTCTATTCCTGCCAATCTCTCTTCACTCATTGGGTTGTTTTTGTATTTTTGAATGTAGTTTGGTTAAATGAACTCACAGTAGAAATAAACCTAAGCTCTGATGACCAATTTGATGCACCAAACTAGGGGTCAGGACAAGAATAGAAGATAAACAACACAAGGACATAAACAAGATAGACAAACCCTGTATTCAGGACTACCAAGAGAAGCACAAGCAGTTCTAAATGCAGTGATTCCTAAGCAAAACTCACTCACTAAGACTAGCACAAATGAATGACTCAAGCTTAGGCCAACAAACTAAGACTAGCATAAGTTTGTTGAAGGTTTTGAGCTAACCAAAACTAGCACAGGTTAACAGGAAATAGAGTAGAAACTCTGGTTTTCATTCATTCAAATCTGAGTTATGTCTGCACCAAATTGCTCTTTATATAGAGCATTACAAAAGATCTCTACCACACAACATAAAGCTACATCTAAGGGCTTACAATGAGCCTTACAAGGATACAAAATAGATGAAAAAGTTTACTAATAAGACGAGCTTGGAAATACTGCAATTTGGACAGAAAAGCAACTGAAAAAAGTAAGCTTGTCCCTTTCCTGAAATGGCAATGTTGATCAGTTTTCTTTTGGGGCTTGCCTTGGCTGTCTGCTACTTCAAATGGGACATTGAGAGGGACTAATAAGACCTTCCCAACGTTCTTATTAAATCTACTAAGGCTCATACAAAAAGTAAGGTGCCTTTGATCACTTGTTGGTCTTGAAAACCTACCTGGCTACTCAGAATGACTGGCTAACTTGTGGACTATTTTTCTTGGACTTCTAGGGATAATCTGGAAAAGTTCTCCAGGACTTTTTGGTAGCCAAGGATCTCAACTAGATGGGAAAAGGAGTTGGAGCCCTTGCTTGGACAGTTGTTGTAGGATATCTGGTCTGGAACTGCTGCTGGTCTCTGTGGGTTCATTCTGGTTGTTGCTGGCTTGGGACCTTGTTACTCTGGCTGTTGATGCTTGGAAATGATCTGCCTTGGCCTGGACATGGCCTGCCTTGGCCTGGACATGACTGTGTTGGCTTGTTGTTGGCTGAACTGGACTCTCAAAGTTTGTTGATCCCCTGGCTCCTGCTTCAGGTTCATACATGTAGATTAGTTTATGTCAAGTTGGAGTTTACAAATCATGCAATTGATTCATTGTTTAGGTCATACAACATCTTTCGGATTGTTGCTAATATAGTACAAGATCTAGCGAGTTTTCACGTTTAACTAGTTAGAACTATCATGCTATGCTTTTTCTATTCAATTCCCGGTTTTCGGTTTAGGAAAGAACATCAGATTTAGTCAAAGATTGTGATTGAGAATCATCAACTAACAATAAATTCCAACCATGCAATAGAACAATGATACAAATGCAATAATTTCTTTCCAACAATTTCAATCACTAATCATACATGACTTCCTTATTCCCCTAGGATTAGGATTAATCACTCATGATTAAACAAGATAGAACTATTGTCATATTAAGAAGAATTAGAATAGTCATGGATGATGTATGAATGCAATTCAAAGTTTATAATGGTGGTAAGATTATGATGATAACAATGATTAAAAGTGATAATAACAATAATAGAATTATATAAATGAACAAGAACTTAGATTATGTCATAAACTAAAGACTATATTATTAGATTAAGATTAGAAATGATAAGAAACTAACAAAAGACATAAATGTTACTTGAATAAAGGCTTAGAATGGAGTATGATCAACCCAAGATACTAGTGAAAGTATCACAAACAACCAAACTCTTTCTTCCAAACCTTCTAAAAGATCAAAAACTACTAGAGGTTTACTGGAACAAAAGAGAGAACTAAGAGAGGATTTGAGTGTGAGATGTGTTGAGTTTGTGCTGAATAGCTCTTCTTATATAGGCCTTGGAAGACGCGTGAAATCAATACCCATCAATACACTTCTTAAATTGGAGGGAGTCCAAACGAAATGCGAGTAGAAATACACGTCCCCGATCGGGTTTTGGTGTCCCCGATCGGGGATGCATGTCTCTAGGCGTAGTTACTTCATCTTCCCTCTTTCACACTTCCCCATGTTTGCAAACCCGATAGGGAATGTGATATCTTACTTCGGAAGACTTATTTGAGTGCTTATCCTTGACTTCCATTGACCCCTATGACATGGAAGTTGAGGTTCAAGGTTCGATCATCTTGACTTTATCTTTGTCTTTGGTCAAATTTTCGTAGGTACATGGTCCGGCCTTATTTCTTCTTCTTTGGGACAAGTGAATGATCTGGAGACACTACTAATTAGCCAAGACTCGCTTCTACTAGCCTCGTGTTGCAAGATTATTGCTTGGTTTGACAGAAAATGCGCAAAAACGTCCTTTTACCTACAAAACTCAAATCGACACAAGGAATGCCTAGAGAACGATAGTAGCTCATATAATCTCCCAAAAAGGCGTAAAAGACATATATAATTGAGCTATTACCAGGGATAAAACCATACACAAATATCACACATCACTTAGCTATAACGTTTATGAAGGGACCAACTTCAAATTACAAACTTAACAGGGGTTTATAAATTGATTTTCAAAGTCTGACAGAAATCGTCACACAAAATGTATCAGGTCATAAATATTTGGGGCAAAAGAATATTCCTACATTAACTAGACCCTCTCTAGTTAATTTCAGAAAAAGACCAAGTTCAAATTCAAAGTTAAAGTGAGTTTAAAGTGTCGTTTGGTTGCCATACGTGAATTAATTTCCCACGAATTTAAAAAACACGTGAATTGGACAAATCATGTGAACTGTCCAAAACTCGTTTGGTTGGCATCCGGGAGTTCAGTTGAAAGAGGAGTTTCCAACAACCTAGGGGCTAGATAATTAAACTCCTCCATTATGGAGAAGTTTACAATTCATGGGAAAAGGGAAATCCCATGATTTGGAGTAACCAAACATCCCTCGTCTTTCCAAATCATGGGATTTCTATTTTCGTACATATTCTATGGGGTAACCAAACAGGGGTTTATAAATTGATTTTCAAAGTCTGACAGAAATCGTCACACAAAATGTATCAGGTCATAAATTTTGGGGCAAAATAATATTCCTACATTAACTAGACCCTCTCTAGTTAATCTCAGAAAAAGACCAAGTTCAAATTCAAAGTTAAAGTGAGTTTAAGGTGTCGTTTGGTTGCCATACGCGAATTAATTTCCCACGAATTTAAAAAACACGTGAATTGGACAAATCATGTGAACTGTCCAAAACTCGTTTGGCTGGCATCCGGGAGTTCAATTGAAAGAGGAGTTTCCAACAACCTAGAGGGCTATATAATTAAACTCCTCCATTACGGAGAAGTTTGCAATTCATGGGAAAAGGAAAATCCCATGATTTGGAGTAACCAAACATCCCTCGTCTTTCCAAATCATGAAATTTCTATTTTTCTACATATTCTATGGGGTAACCAAACAAGGCTTAAAAATAGAACTTTGAGGCAATAAAAGACCGTAGAATTTTCGTCATGCGTTAGTAGGCATTTTGTTGTGACCAAACCACAAAGAGTTAGGCTATGAAATTTTACATGAATACTCTAGCCTTAAGTCTCAACCACCATAATAAATATCGTGATAAGTTATTTTAGTGTTTTTAAACCTGTTAAAACCAAATTGATATACTGATAGCCAAACAGTTTTTCCATAATTTATTTAAATACTAAATAACGAAATTAACAACTACAAAATTTAATGTTATTCACAAATGACATAAAAATTTTAAAAACATCAAAATTTCAGATTTAACATTTGTTTATGATTTATATAGCAATTAAATCACGATAGAACGAAAACTGTGATAATATTATTAAAACCGTAAAAGAAAATACTTTTACTAAAGCAAAATTACGAAATAAATATATTATGATCATATACATATTCCAGAAATAACAAAATAATATTAACAACTTTTGAAGTTATAAAAATTACTAAAGTAAATATACATGCAACTACATCATATTATTTGCTATAATACCGAGTAAGCCATCACCGTTACCTTATTCGCTCTCCGAATTTACGTGATATTCTTTCTCGTCAGAATCGTCTCGATAACCTATGAGACAAAAGCATAATCATCTGAATAAATCATATCATATGAGAAAAGATTAAAACAATACTATTACTTAAATGATAAGAGTAATAGAATTACCCTTGGAAATAGAATGATAAAGGTAGAATTAGATCAAAATTTAATGAAAAGTGATGGTGAGAGGAGTAACCCACGGCTCACACAAGTGAAATAGACTAGGTTTCCCCTTTTTTTAATTTTAGGAATGAATGTGGGCAAAGGATTAAATAAGAGAAGTGGAAATGAAGTGGAAAAGTAACAAAATTATCCTTGACTTTGTTCCCCTTAAACCGGCTGAAAACAACAAAATAAGAAATCAAATTAAGTATTCTTTACTTTCTTGGAAACATGATAGAAGTAATAAGATTGGATGAATGGCAATAATCCCCCTTATACTAAAAGAATAAGTATATCCATTACTTTTTTCTCCAAAATGCACACATCAAATAAGGAAACAAAATAATATCTCATTATGACATAATCTTTCCATTTAAATATATTTTTTCCATTAAATGGAATGTTTTCATTAAACTAAAACTATAGTATTTTCATTAAAATGATGTAAACGACAATCATTTCATTAAACTATAAACTATACTAGGTACAAAACAAAATTATAACCCGTTATTACTAGCTTCATAACAAAAAAAAACATTTAAACTGTTTTGTTAAATTTATAAAATAATACCATTTGATTCATGCTACAAACCTGTATTCATTATTATCTAAATGATATCATTAGTTGTTTGATTAGTTTTATGTTTTCAAA
Organism: Heliosperma pusillum; assembly: GCA_022085475.1. Classification (NCBI taxonomy): domain Eukaryota; kingdom Viridiplantae; phylum Streptophyta; class Magnoliopsida; order Caryophyllales; family Caryophyllaceae; genus Heliosperma; species Heliosperma pusillum. The sequence goes on from JAIUZE010016826.1 coordinate 33,911, forward strand.
CATTTTTCACAAATCAAAATGTAATAAAGGATGAGAACTCTATTAAAATAATACACTAAAAAACACTTCCCTTATTTTGATGTAATCCACTACTTATGATTTACCTCGGGATTTTTTGGGGATTAAAATTTTGTTTCGAAAGATATATCGTATGTGACAACCCTCGCGAATGCGGAAATAAATCATACAAGCATGTGATATAATTAGCGGAAATACGGTATTTTAAAAACTTTTATACATGCAAGATAGAAATACGAGGAGTGTCAAATATTACAAACCAAATAAAAATACCACAAGAGACGTAGTCTCTCAAAGTGTTAACAAAAGACAAGGTTATTAGCAACTAGCTAAAATCGTCAAGAGGTGTTTTATCCAGGGACAACGCCCGCTAGCTCACACCCGAACTCAAAATATCAAGCAAAAAGCCATCCAATCAAGCAACCTGTTCATCCATGAAAAACATGAACGCCACAGTCAGTGGGGAGTAACTCCGGGTTCTCCCAGCCATATCACATCAAACGTACATAGAAGGAAATACCAAAGTAGAAGCATGCATATATAGATAGACATGTGAGATACGATAAGAATAGATAGGCAATTCAATATATAATGATAAGAGCATATAGAATACAAATCTGAATCCATCATGTGATACAAAGACTCGGGGAAGACACTCTTAGGCAACCGAATACGCTCACTAGGGCTTGCATCTCACCGTTAGCGGTATAAGTTTGATAAGATTGAGACTCGACAAACAAACCATGCCAAGTCATGCAATGACCATGAATAATCAATCATGTAATCACGAATCCACACATAACAATACAATGACGACCTCTCTCACGGTAAATGAAACGCACTAGCACCGTGTACATGGCAAGTATGATTAACAGGCATCCACGGGAGAAAAACATTCCCTGAACGCATATACGATTCAATCCATTTCGTATATGTAGACTAATTTCCTCCTGGTAGGAACGACGATAATAATACGGTTCCTAATCTAAATTTGGCCAGAATCCCGGAATCGCATTTTCCAGTTCGACATGTGGTAGGACGTTCCACATCCAAGACTCGGTCAATCAAATAACGCCGAGTACCCCAAATTCGGTAGCTAAAATTCACGAAAGAGGCAGAAAAGAGCTCGAGCCACATAACAAGCGGTACGCTACATGCTAATAACACCACCTCGCAAGTACACAACATTTGACGGCCGGGTCGATCAACGCAAAGCGTTCGCCTCCCAACAATGTCGTCGTATGCCCACTAACACATGCAATTAAGCAGTAGGATACATCCCCGTTCCGACATTCCAGCCTTATGAACGTGGAGGTAGCCAAGGGAATGAGAGTACAAAGCACAAGACAAAATAGTGCTCAAACCGTATCATTTGAAAAAACCGACTCAAAGTGGGAACATACCAAAAACCGTCACAAAACATGAGAATAGGGAATCATATAAGTTTAAATATGATAAACATGAGTCAATACATGATACATAAGCATTAGAACAAGTTGATGAAGCATAATGAATAAAAACATAGATCACCTCTCCAAAACAACGTTGTTTGGAAACCAACGAAAACAAGGGTCCACTTCAACCGGTCATAACTAGAGTTCTAGACATGCAAATGTAGAAACTCCAAATGGAGGTGATAGCTTATCCTCTTACGGTTCCAACGGGATGTCACAAGCCCAAAACAAGCAAGTAACGAAGGAGATATGATCATTTTGCGAAAAGGGGTCAGTGCAGGAAAATTACTGTCGGCAGCGAGTGACGCTGCCTGCGTCCCACGACGCAGCCTGCGTCCTACACGGGATTCAGGAACGATCAAATATCAACAAGTTACCAACACAAAAATCCTCATTTATCATCACAAACCATCAATTCTCATATCAATTAACAACTAACAACAACCAACAACAACAACACAAGTCCTAAGCATACTAACCATAATATAAATACGATTACTAGCCTAGAAAACACATAAAACACGTAAATGATATCGAGTAACCCTTCACCGTTACCTTTTCGCGTCTTTAAACGATTCTAAACCTTCCTAGTCTCCACCTACATACAATTAGATAATAAAAGATGAATATCATTCACCTTGAGAAAGACGGATAATTTAAAAAGCGAGAAAGACGGTAAATTTATTACCAATACGGATAGAGGAAGCTAAGAGGGGAAGAATAAGACGAACCTAGATGAATTTGAGCAAGAAATGAAAGCGTAGCGATGATTCGAAGATGGATCAAATATGGAGGCTAGGGATTTGGGGTTTACTTAGTGATGAAGTAAGAAGAAGATTGAATGAGGGTGTTAGGGTTGTGAGGGAGGATATGAAGAGTAAGTGGAAAAGTCAAGGAAAAAGTCAATAAAGTCAAAGACGGCTCAAGACGGGTTTTTCTTGAAATCTCGCGGAAATTCTAAATACGAACTCGAAAATTCTAAATTCGACTCGGAAAATTAAATTCTAAATTAAAACTAAAATTTGCTGAAAAGTATCCGTAAAATATTTTGACTAGAAAAATAGGGTACATTTGCGGGTGTTACATCGTAGCTAAAACATATATGTTATTATTTTAATAGAAGTTATAAAACAATTATTATTTTTGTGTAAATAATTATTTTCATTAAGATATACTCCGTACATTTCATGTCATTAATTAAATATCTTTATTATTTTGTTGTGTTATTAATTTTTTTCAAATCAAATTACAATGATAATTCATATTAAATAACAAATTTATAATTTACAATTAAAAATAATATCAAAGATTAAACTCTATAAATACCGTGCCTTGCACGGGATCTATACTAGTTCTAATTAACCAAATAACATAGAATGTGGTGGGTAACATGGCACGCACCAAATGAGAACAAAGGCATTATATTCTCGAAAGAAAAGATTTAAGACGACCCTCAATATAAAAGTCGGTCCATAATTGAATTCGGATAGAAATACGACTTAAGACGGAATTGATAAAATAATTAAATTAATCGTAAATCAAAGAATAAAATTTAATCTCATAAATAAAATTAAATAAATGGGACTAGAAATTCGCGAGTGTTACAACCTCCTCCACTAAAAAAACCTTTTGTCCCCGAAAAAACGATTAACAAAAGGCGGAAAGGAAAACAAAATTACCTCAAAAAAAGAGGCGAGGATGCTTATTACGCATCAAAGATTTAGTTTCCGCTATGAAAATGATGAGTATGCGAAGGAAGGGTTATCAGATATTTCTTTGTTCTGTCAGTAAATCTGATCAACAACCCTGCGACCGTGTGGTGAGCTTGTGGTCTGGAGTACCCGAGTCACCCACCTAGTGGGGGAGGATTTTAGGAATGTATGACTACGGTAAGATTCAGTCAGGCGCACGGAGGACTTTCAGCTCTCAAAGTGGGGGTGTGTAATACTGCATGCGTGGAGTAACCCCTTGAGAGGTCCATTGATAGGTTTAAAATTATACTAATGCTTAACGGGATTTAAAGTACTACTCTTATCAACAAAGTGAACTTTCTTTTTTAGTTATTAAAGCAAAAGAATTCCACAGTTAAGCGTGCTTGACTGGGAGTAATCTTTGGATGAGTGACCTCCTGGGAAGTTCCCGGGAAGCGCATGATTGAGGATAAAATGGGCTGGAAAATACTGGTGTTGATATGTGGGCCATGTATACAGCCTGGCGAGCTATCTAGAGTGACCGCTCCCAACCTAAGTTGTGCGCCCCTTCTAAGGTACACATCACGTGTTGCGCTTCTTCTAAGAGGTGCGCAGTACAGTGTCATATCTCGGTTTGGCTTGGTCTTTGACCTCATAATTCAGCACGGGAGTGTCGCCCTTCAGTATTCTCCTATCTCTCTTTGCATTCTAAAACCATATCATTACTACTCGTGGCAATCACGGGGTTGATCAATCGGCCTCGTTAGCTCGATTCCTGTCGAGTCGCCCGCCTCATTTGCATAGACCTACCAATTTGACCAACTACACAATTAAACATACTTTTTACAACTAAAACCCTTGATTAATTTCAAGGCATTTTCCTTCCATAAGTGTACGAGTTACCACTAAAACCCGTCTTTAATTAAATCTCGCGACGTTAAACATGTAATTCTGAGGGTCTTAAAACCCTTTTAATATTGTTTTGTTTATTTTATGCTTTATTTTATACGTCGTACATTACACAATATCATAAACTAATTTAATCTTTCATTTAAAACCCATAGTCAAATCTAGAAACAAGTGGTGCCTTAGAGAGGGCACACCACATGGTGCGCCTCTTCTAAGGTGGCTTTTGTCCTTGTCCTTGTTTTTTATTGCCTCGGTTTGCGTGCCTGGTTGTAATCTGATTCGAAGGTCTTTCCAGAGGTAGATCAAATTTTCAAAATCTATTTTGATTTTCTACTTTCTTTAATTCAATCTTTTCACCTTTTACAAAGTTTTAATTTTTCATTTATTTTATTTTACCTTAAACATTCGCGTTTTTGTAATTAAATTAATCAAAACAGATTTCATAATTAACCAACTTAACGAATTGACAAAATTGGTAAAACAAAGCCTAATACACCGTTGATGCGCCTCTTCTAAGGGCGCATTTGGGCCTGTTTCCCTAAGATTGTTTGACTGATAGAGTCAAACATGCTCTTAGAAAGGGTGCACCATGTGCTGCGCCTCTTCTAAGGCCATGTTTGCCTCTGTTTCTCATCAGTCCAGACGTAGTTAATCATGATTAATATTAATCGACTATTAAACAATATTATCACATGTACAGTGTCTTAATAGCGTTTAATAATTATTTTTGGCATTTAGTCCTTCCAAATTCCTCTTTGAAATCATTTATTTTGTACTTGTGCGACGTCTATACCGTTTGTATTCATTCCATGTAATTCACATGCAATCAACATTTAAATCAACTTTGACATTTAAGTTCTTATTTGTCTAATTCCACCGGCTTAGGTAATTCTCACATGCTAGGATTAAAACAATGTTTACTTTAAAGTCAAATGTCATGAATACAACTCAAATTATTTGTAGAGACGCTTGAGCGGGGGGGATTGGGTGTCTGATTAAAAGGATTTCCAAAACGTACCCTTTCCCCTTACTTGGAATTTCCGCAAACATCCGTGTTCAATGGGTATTACGAGAGTCATTCTAGATATAGAATGCTACGGAAACGAATTTTAGAGTCTATGCCATCTTTGCTTTGTGCTCATTTGACATGGCATAAATACTCGAACAGTTTCCAATTTCAACAATAAAATGGTAGGGACTCCTTCAAATGTTGGCTTCTTCGAACCTTTCATCGGTTTCAAAGCCTTTCAATTCGGTTACAAACCCGTGACGTGTCCTATTGCGAGGGCTCCATGGGTCGAGTGCCGCCGCGACGCTGTTGAGTTAGTGTCCTCAACAATAGTGCGATCACTTAATTAAATCTCATTAACAAGAATACAAAGGGATGATTAACATTATAGTCATCTGATCCACATTAATCGGTAATGATTGGCTTACTAGAGTTTGACATTACTGTCGTATGACGGTGTGATGATCAGTTGATCCCTTGAGGTCACACCGAAAGGACGATTCCCTAATCATGAAAGTTAATTAATTGTATAACGATACAGATTAAATAATTCCTTAAAACAGAACAAGTTTGTATAATTAGTCAGAATTGTATCTTATTGTAATATGATTAAATAAGATTCCATTTGGTAATTTAATTGTTATATTACTAAGAATGTTTAATGTTTATGAAACATTTGAGATAAGCATGATTGGTCGATTATGATTACAATTAGTTGTAGATCATATTAACCAAATATGAGATGACCCATTTTATATATATGTGATTATAAATTATTACTTAAAATGTTAAGTTTAATTTATTTGACATGAAATTGTATTTAAATTAGTTAAATAAATATTTACATTATAAGATAACATGTCAAATGTCACATGTGTGACAAATGACAAATTCACAAAATGTAAAATGGAGTCCATGTTACACATTAAAACCAGTTTTACTTAAGTGTAGGGTAGTCTTTAAGCTTTAATGTTGTTCTAATCAAGATTAGGCATAATCATCACTAGCCTAAATACCTATAGCCACCCTAAATTCTTGATAAGGCAAAAAGGAAATGGCATGCCCTCCAATCCCAAGGGAGGTGCCGGTTTTGGTGTGCATAAGAGGGAGATCATTTTCTCCTCTTATGCACTACTTAATCTCATATCAAAGATATACTATATCTCACTAGAAATCACAATATACTTAGAAATTTCGGAAGTTTCATAGAACTTGTGTTGTAGTATAAACACCATATTACTAGAGTAGTAATCTTGGAGTGTTGGATACTTGTTTTTAAGGGTACTTAACTATTGTACTAGTAAATCAATAGTTGGGTGATTTAAGGGTAAGTCTAGGTGCAACGAAAGGTGAGTTCCTATACTTGGAACTTTTAGAAATCCATCCTAAATCATCTAGCTCAAGAACAAGTGCAAGAAGGTGTCTTGTATTTGTGCCCATACTCAATTGAAAATCAATGTGAGGAACACTTTTCTTTCTCTATTTCGATTTATGTAGTTTGCATGTAACCAGATCTTTCAAACTAATTAAAGAGTTAATTAGTATTACTAAAGAAATGTCTTAAGTGTAATTAGTATTACTAAAATAATGTAACTAGATCTTTCAAACTAATTAAAGAGTTAACTAGTTATAGTTTGAATATGGCCATGAAATTTTATTATTATACCACATGAATATTTTACCTACTGTATGTAAAATTTGAGATAAATATGATTTATTTTGCATGATTTATGATTTTTAATAGTTAAAAAGGCATAAATAGTGATTATTTTGGCATAAATAGCTAAAATGAGTTTTTGGCATGAAAAAATTATCATATGTTGCATAAATATTTTACATATCAGATGTATAAGTTGAAAATTAATTAGATTAATTTTCGTGTGATTTTAGTATTTTATTTGATAAAATCGATTAATAGCAACTATATTTTTCTCTAAAATGATTTAAAAGTATTTTCTTTGGACATGAAGATGTTCCTGGAAATGTTCCAGAATATATAAAATTTTAATTTTCAAATTTATGAATTATTGTAATTTAATTTGGAATTATTACATAAAAGTTATGTTAATAAGGGTCAAAACCGAGCAATAATGCAAAACCGAGTTGAATTATTATCAAATAATTATTGGAGACTAATTATTGAGTCCTAAAACAGTTAGGATAATTAACTTGGACTTAAATTTGATTTAAGTATTAATTTGTGATTTTAATTGGGTATTATCACGCATTTCCATAAAACCGGGTTTTTATACGATATAAGGTTATTAGGGCGATTTGCCACATTAATATTGCATGAGTTTACATATAATTATGTTGCATTATGAATGAATGAATGAGTGTCATTTTGATTTATGTAATTTTTGAATTATGTAATTTGTCTTAGTATGGGCTTAGTTTTAATCGATATTACCCGAAATGTATTGGAATATTGATTCGGTTGTAATTTAATGCGATCTCGTATCACTTTTATTGTATTATTTCATTTTATTTTGAAAATGTATAATAGAAATGCCTTTTAATTTTATTATAGCATTTGTAATCCCGGAGTTTCCTAAAGACTGTGCTATTTGGAAAGGCGTTCCAAAATAGACGGAATCCTTGGGAGGCGTGCATATGAAGTTCATGGGACCAAGTAGTTGGTTTCCGAATTTGTAATAGTTAATTTGATTTTCTATTATTTTAGGATGGTCATACTAGGATTTTATTTATTGCTTGCATTTTATTTATATGTCACATGCATGCCAAATCGCCACTTAATCACACATGCATTTTATCGAGTCAATCGACCGCGTCAATTATAATTATCGATAGTTCACCTATTTAGTTCACTTAAAAGGAGATAGATAATATAAATTGATTTGACCTCTATTTTATTAATTGAGATTTAGCCTTAACAAATAGTAGAACGCATGAATCTCAATTTCGTAAGGAAGTAGGTTCGGCGCACCGAGGTGCTAAAGTTATTACGTTGGGTAAGTGGGGCAATAAATCGTTATTGCATCAAAATTTGGTTGAACTCAACGGAAAAATTAGGGTCCGTGGCCCATGTGTTCCGGGCTAAAGATGACAATAAAGTATTTCATCGACCAAGAATTCTAATAGTAGAATCGGTTATAGAGTTAACCCACCAAATAATATTGATAAAGGTCGTGGAGTCCGTGACTCACATAAACCCGAGTTAATATAGGATTTGGGTCTTGGAATCATTTATGTAATTGGATAGAGGTCATTATATAAATGCTAAACTTGTTTAAAATGTTTACAAGTATCTTAAAAACGATAAATGTTGATGTTTCTTTCATTTTTTATTTTGTAGTCCAACTCATTTTAATTCGCAATGTCGGAAAACAACAATAACGAGGTTCGACCTCCACCACTCACCACCGTATCATGGCTAAGATCCTTCATGGATCGTTGTAAACTTGAAAAGAATGGTTCAAACTTCACGGATTGGAATGGGCAACTACGCTTAGCCGCCGAAGGTGATGGTAAGCTTAGTTACCTAACCGAGGCGTCCCCTAGCGCTCCAAATGCGAGGTCATCGAACGCCACTAGGGAGGCCTACCACAAGGACTCGGCGGCAATCAAGAATGTCTTGATATTTTTGATGGATAGCGAGCTTCAACGTAATGCCATTAAAATGGCGACCGCATATGAAATCTATTCTAAGATCGTGACCATGTTTTCACGAGTTCCAAGAATTTTGCAATACGAAGCCGCCTCCGAATTCTTCAACCTCAATATGAAGGAGGGTCATAATGTTAGCCCTCACGTTCTCAAAATGATTGAGTATGTGGAGGTGCTTAAAGAGCAAGGACTAGAGATTCTCGAGCCTCTCATAATTGACCGCATACTTCACTCCCTAAGTAAGATCAAAGGGTTTGTCAACTTTAGGGTGAACTTCAACATGCAAAATGCCACTGTCTCGGTTCATGAATTGCACAAGATGCTTGTGCAAGCCGAACGTGACATGGGCTTTCAAGCTAGCTCTAGTAAGGATGTTTTGAACATCAATGTCAAGAGCAAGGCGAAGTTTAAGAAAAGTGGAGGCAAAGGGAACAAGGGCAGCGAGCCCATTCACTCCTATCAAGGCAAAGGGAAAGCTATTATGAATAGCTCTTCCAAAGGCCAGAAGGGAGCCGTGGCCGAAGACAAGTGTCATTATTGTAATGGCACGAGCCATTGGAAGCGTAATTGCTCAAGTACTTGGAGACATCAAAGCTGGACGGGTTCTTCCAGTTGGTAATGGTTCTTCCCAAATTTTATGGTATTGATACTCATCTCAACTTTGGTATTTTGATACGAGTTGTGATTCTCACCACCCTTTTTTATCACATTTAGGGCATGAGAAGAAGGACAAGGCAAAGCAAGCCTAGGAGGATCTACGAGGAAGCTAGGGAAGCCACCACGTAGAGGAGACCTATGATGTGCTTGGCAATATTTTGCTATTTGTCTTCTAATTTTTTATTGCATTTTGATTGCTGGTTTGTTGAACTATTTTCTTTTTCCATGTTTTGACATGGAAAGTATTTTGAATTCCTTTGAACAATGGTTGTATTTGAATGGTGACTTGGTTTTCAACCCAAGTCACTATATCTATGGAATTTGTTTTAATGTTCTTAAACCTTTTCATCGTGCAATGTTAGTATCATGAAACATAAATTAAAACTACTAAATTGATCTTAAAAGGAATATAATGATTTGATCATTATGAATAACCAAAGTTAAGAATGAGATTCTCACTTTAGAATTGTGACTAGACATCACATCTTATTTGGAATAAGAAAGGTCAATTGCATAAGTCAAAATGAGTTGACGAACTCACACTTGGAGATTTATAATTCATATAAAGCCCCAAGATAAGATCTTTAAAACGCCAATTAGACTCCATACTAGCTATGGAAGGGTTAAGAATCCTAAATTTGTTCAAGACATGGATAAGAGTCCAAGTATTTTGCTTAAATAGAGCGAGTCTATAGAGAAGCTAGAATACTAAAGTCTAAACAAATAAGTCTACTATACATCGCTCAAAGTTAATAAGATATAATACGAGCATTATACCCTACTTATACCTGGAGAACAAAGCTGTTTGTGACTAAGGAATAGAGCTCATGAAGCTATCCTTACAAGAATTTTCTCATTTACACCTAAAGCAACAAAACTGTTTGTGGCTCATGGTGTTATCCTTCAAGTAAATAAGCGTATTTACTAAAGGATAGAGTGGGAGAAAATATGCCACAAACAAAGACAAGAGAAAATGTTCTTAAGTCATCCAAGGTCGGAAGCTTATAATGAAAATATCTACTGCTTATAGTGAAAATATCTACTTTGTGAAAGTGATAAGACTATGATCTATGGGTTGGCGGTTATCATTTCTAAATTTAATTGTTACATAAAAGCCATGTTGTCTAAGATGGATTCTATATAAGTGAAATCACTTGGGTAGGTTTGGAGCTCCCCAAGATAAATAAAACTTTATTATAAAGTATTATATATAAGCTAAAATATAACCATCTTTGAGATCCAAGAAAATTACATCTACACCACGTATATGTATGACAAATGACAAAGAGTTGTTAAAATTTAACTTTCTAAATGGTCATTCAAATGTAGACAAGGTGTCGTGCAAAACTTAGGAGATCAATGTGTGATCCTAAGAGAGAACTTATGGCATAACAAGAGAGAATGGTTTCCTCGAATTTTCGAAGAGCCATGTTTATGCATGTAGTTTATTGGGAGCTAGATCTATCATATGTGGACATGAGAATTAGTGGGAGTGAAAAATCATCATGTATGGACATGAAGATTAGTGGGAGCAAAATATCTTCCATGTCTTGTATGTCTGAGACATATTAATCATTAGGAATGATGTACTAACATTGCCTTCCGTGTAGGAATGTTTAGGAAATCATTTCTAGATGAAAGACTTGGAAGAAGCATATTGTATCTGAGGCAAGAATATCTCCCATGTCTCATATGTAGGAGACATATTGGTCATTAGGAATAATGAACTGACATTGCCTTCCGTTGAGGAGTGTTTGAGAAATCATTCCTAGATGAAAGGCTAGGAGTAGGTATCCAAATTCTATAGTGATAGATGAGAGAGGATACACATGATTGTTAATATTTCCGCCATTAGGCCAATCATATATGCCAAGATATGCACATACCTTGATAAGTTATATGCTTGGAGCATGACAAGTTGATAACAAGTAATCCACATGAGAGTCATTGGATAGCCTTCAAGAATGTCCATGAGATTCTCGAGGAGACCTATGAGTTTATTCTTGTGTTTGGTAATAATAACTTAGTTGCGTGTTAAGTGTCTCACGAACCCAAGTTTCCAAACCTGTAAAGGATCTGACAAAATACAAGGCTAAATTTTGTCATATTAGAAGCGAATAAATAAAAGGGTTGATTGAAGTGTCAATCATTGAAAATTCTACAAATAGAGTCTTAGTACATAATGATGAGGATGAGGTGGATTACAAGGATCTAATAAGTAGACCCTTCCACCAAGATACCCATCATGTGGTTATCATGATAACAAGTGGGAGTTTCAAGATTAAAGAGCCCAACTCTAGATAGAGATCTAAAAGTGTACTTTGAAAACTTCATGTTATTAGGAATAGAGATGATTGGAAAGAAAAGGAGCAATTCATAAAGTTGGGACAAATTGATACATAGTATATCCATCATCCAAGCTTTTATTGCATTTAGATAAGATGACCATGAAGTGTCATAGAACTTGTATACTTTAGATTATAAGATATATATGAAGCAATAACATTGTGTTGATTATTCATATGTGATAATCACATTTATCGTTTGAGTTTCTAAAACTCATTATTGTGCTTTGTAATATCCAAATAGGTTGTAGTGACAACTTTGAACCCTACTAAAGTGAACTGGATTAACATAGCCTTGGCCCTAGTTGCTTACATGAGGTGACGTCTCAAACTGACTCGAGTGTGATGCGATTGATGGCAAGTTTGAGTGCCATAGAGTCATATGAGATGACTAGTCGATCACATAGGCAGACTATATGGGACACTTTGTCGCGCAGTGACCGCTTACAGAGTTCTGACAATTCATAAAGCCTAGTCGTGACGAGAGCTACTATAGTATTCTTTTGAGTCAATTCTTTAGACTAAATATTGTTCGCCCAAGTCGGCACAGTTTCTGATTGATTTTTGATTTTTGCCCCAAGCCATTCTGTAAAAAGGGGGTGAATAGGCAATTACTGGGTCATGAAAGACTGTGAGTGTACGAAGATAATAGTGCGATAAGAATTGTCCAACCCCTTGTCAGGGTTAACAAATATCTCAAGGCCACTTGAGGAGTAGTGAACTGAAAATGCGTGGCCACGCTCAGAAGGTATCTACGGTAGATAATTCCGGTCAGACAATTACTCTCCAGATCGAGGAAACCACTCTAGATATGATCACGTGCAAGTACGATCTGCAAGACACCTTGCATTGAGTGGGAGATTGTAATAGGACAAGAGAATTTGTGACGCACACTGGTTGCGAACAAGTGGGAGATTATTGGACTAAGTGTCCTCAACAATAGTGCGATCACTTAATTAAATCTCATTAACAAGAATACAAAGGGATGATTAACATTATAGTCAATTGATCCACATTAATCGGTAATGATTGACTTACTAGAGTTTGACATTATTGTCGTATGACGGTGGTGATCATATTATCCCTTGAGGTCTCACCGAAAGGACAATTCCCTAATCATGAAAGTTAATTAATTATATAACGATACAAATTAATTAATTCCTTAAAACAAAACAATTTTGTATAATTAGTGAGAATTATATCTTATTGTAATATGATTAAATAAGATTCCATTTGGTAATTTAATTGTTATATTACTAAGAATGCTTAATGTTTATGAAACATTTGAGATAAGCATGATTGGTCGATTATGATTACAATTAGTTGTAGATCATATTAACCAAATATGAGATGACTCATTTTATATATATGTGATTATAAATTATTACTTAAACTGTTAAGTTTAATTAATTTGACATGAACTTGTATTTAAATTAGTTAAATACATATATATTACATTATAAGATAACATGTCACATGTCACATGTGTGACAAATGACAAAATCACAAAATGTAAAATGGAGTCCATCTTACACATCAAAACCGGTTTTGCTTAAGTGTAGGGTAGTGTTTAGGCTTTAATGTTGTTCTAATCAAGATTAGGCATAATCATCACTAGCCTAAATACCTATAGCCACCCTAGAGTCTTGATAAGGCAAAAAATAAAATGGCATGCTCTCCTTTCCCAAGGGAGGTGCCGGTTTTGGTGTGCATAAGAGGAGATCATTTTCTCCTCTTATGCACTACTTAATCTCATATCAAAGATATATTATATCTCACTAGAAATCTCAATATACTTCGAAATTTTGGAAGTTTCATAGAACTTGTGTTGAAGTATAAACACCATATTACTAGAGTAGTAATCTTGGAGTGTTGGATACTTGTTTTTAAGGGTACTTAACTATTATACTAGTAAATCAATAGTTGAGTGATTTAAGGGTAAGTCTAGGTTGCAACGAAAGGACAGTTCCTATACTTGGAGCTTTTGGAAATCCATCATAAATCATCTAGCTCAAGAACAAGTGCAAGAAGGTGTCTTGTATTTGTGCCCATACTCGATTGAAAATCAATGTGAGGAACACTTTTCTTTCTCTATTTCGGTTTAGGTAGTTTGCATGTAACTAGATCTTTCAAACTAATTAAAGAGTTAATTAGTATTACTTAAGAAATGTCTTAAGTTTAGATATATGAATGTAACAGACGCGAGGTGCGCGGGTGGTGTGGTCCACAATCGCAAAGAGTAATGAAATATTACTTGATAATTTCCAGAATATTCTGTCTCTGAATAAGCAGGGATCCTAAATATGAAGACGGTTTTTTACCCGGACTCCTAGTTGACTGTAATTAATGTGAAAACGACCGTATTGGCACGCAAATGACAAAAAAAGGGCTGACACAAATGTTTGAATTATCGTTTATTAACATACATACAAAATGTCATAAATTGCGACATAAACTAAACATGTTTGTCCAATCATCATCAGGTGGCTTTTGTGTAATACTCCGTATTCTAGAGCCTTGGTACTAGGCCGAGTAAGGGGTACTCGACCGAGTAGTTGAGTCTGTCGCTTAGGAAGGCTTATGCTTGAGTGTCACTCTGTCGAGTAATGTTGGTACTCGACCGAGTGCAGTGTACTCGGCCGAGTGTCTTGTGCACTCAATCGAGTGCAGCGGTCTGGCGGATGTTTCGAGCGATTTTATATTTAAGATGATTAAGGGTTATAAATATATTTCGTCTGTTTCTGAAAACACTTTATCAACTCTAATCACACTCTAATCACCTCTAATTACTTTAATCCATTGTCAAGCTTGGAGATCGTCTCGTTACTAGTCCTTCTTCGTTTGTGCGTCGATCTATCGTAAGTCTCTAATCTATAATCAGATTGTTGTATCTTTTGGGCAGAATTGTTAGAACCCTAATCTTTTTTGGAGATAGGGAATTAGATTGTTATTGATTTAGATTCTTGTATGTTATTATGGGGAGAATTCGTAGAGGAAGGATTATAATCTTAGGTGTCATTGTTGCGGATTGCTTTGAGGTAGGGTTTCCCTACTCAGTATTTTTATATGTTGATTGATGTTGATGATATTGTTGATTATTATTGATGATATTGTTGATGATGATTGTTGTTGAAGGTTACGGTGATGTTATTGTGGTTGTGATGATGAGGGTTATTAGTTTTATATTGGTAGACCGGCAAGAGACGGTTCCAGACCCTGAGTTTCCCTCTCGTGGCTCTCCCGTCATGAGGGGGATGTGCACATTAATGTTCCAGGAACTCTTGTTGCGATGAGAGAGACTTTTTATGTCAAGTGCTACGGTGTGGCATCGGTAGGTGGTACGGCGTTCAGATCTGCAGTCTGACGCTAGCTATGGAGATATGGAATGAAGGGCCGATATGGTGATTAGGAGGGTTAAAGAGTTGTTATGGGAGACGCGGGAGAAGAATGAGACGAAAAGGGGAAATAAAGTGCAAGAGGGTGCAGCGGCGGCGAGGATGTATAGGTGTCCAGGAAATGGTGTGAAAGAAATCAATGTGGATGCGAGAGTGTTAGAGAGAGTGAGGAGTAAAGCTGGCAAACGTGTCAGTCAGGTCGGGTTCGGATCAGGTCAATTCGGGTTGTCTATTTATCGGGTTAGTCCAGGTCGGGTCCTTTTGGGTTTCCGGTCTGTTTCGGGTTTGTTGTTCGGGTCATTTTTGGGTTTTCGGGTCATATCGTTTTGGGCCTGGTCATTTTCGGGTTCATAGTTATTTCAGGCCGGGTTAGTTCGGGTCGGCTTCATTTGAGACGGCTTCCAAGAGATCCTAATTTTGCCACGTGTCATAATATAATGCGCAAGATAAACTTTTTACGTTATTGTATAGAAGTGTTTTAAGGTATACTCAATATTAGCTTGCAAGCATTCCGACTTCTTCCTTATCTTCCTCATTTCCACTACTCTATTTTCTTCATCTTCATCTTCATCCTTTTCTTCACCGATGTCCCTATCATACTCTCTTTCACCCCTTTCAACAACCACTTCATATTCATCCTCACTATGTGTCTCTTCCACCAAAACTGGTGAAATTGACTGACTACTCACAACCACATCTTCTTGGAAGACAATTTCGTCAACAGGAGCATCAACATGCGATCTTGACTTGATTTTAAAAACAGCGGACCATTGATTATCTTTCTTAGTGGTTGGATAAGGAGCATAACACACTTGATCGACTTGAAAACCTGCCACGATTGGGTTATGTCCACGAAGTTTCTTTTTTACGTTTACATCTACAAGTCCGTATACCTTATGGATACTAAGTCCTTGTGGAGAATTATCAAACCAATCACATTTAAACAATATGACCTTATAAATCATGTGCTTGGTATAATAAGCAAGCTCAACTACTTCATTAAGGGTTCCGTAGTAGTCTAATCCTTCAGTAGAATTCACACAAACCCCATTACTTATAGTAGCTTTCGGAACATCTACTCCCTCCATAAAAGCACGAAATTTATAGCTATTGATAGAATATCTTCTTCAGGTCCTCACCAAGTTACTTGGACCCCCTGCTAGAGCTATTATTAGAGGATCCTTCAATCTATAAGCCTTTATATCAATAAAACAATATATTAATTAAGATTTTATATACTCAATATTATTTAATCTACGATACTTGAACTTTCTTCGGTAGGCAGTATCTCACCGTGATACTTCCATACATAGTAATTGTCGGTAAAACCATTTGACCAAAGATGATTTTGAACATCCCTCTTCACTTTAAAAGATAAGTTATCACATTTCTTACATGGAAACCTCATTTCACCTAAATCCTTATACCCAATACTTTGTTCCGCGAATTCAAGAAACTCTTTCACCCCACTTGCAAATATCAGCTTGGGTTTCTTTTTTTTTTGTCTAATCTTTCATACACCCACTTTCGTTCTATTATTTTCATGTTATTATGTATCTACATTTCATTACATATTTATATGTCATAAAATAATTAAATTATCTCAATTAAAAACAATGATCATAATCAATAATCACACACAATAAATTAAACATTTATTATTGCCAATATATAAAATTGTCAACGAGTAAATTAAAATTCATTTTCTTCAATTGAGTCCTTATCACTCCAACCTAAACCCATCAATGTACGTTTCAAGTCACTAGCAAACACCAATTTGTGATTTATTAATGAGGAAAAAATTCGGCAGCAGTTTCCCTTTGTTCTCTAAATACACAATGTTGAATAAATAATTACTCAACATATGCATTCAGAGAACATTAAAGGAATTGTTACCGAATTCTTTCCTCGTTAATAAATCACAAATACGTGTTTACTACATAAGTGACTTGAAACGTACAAAAGACAGTCCCAAAACGGGGACTATTCAAAAATTACTACCAATGAGTAATTTTTACACGGGTACTAAGTCAATATCGACACATATAATAATTTTATCATCAACAACAACAAATACAAAAGCAACTTATATTACTTCAATTAATAACACACGTAATAGTAGTATAGCATAAAACTTTATAGAAAAAATTGAAACTCCTCTCTAGAAATTTGCTCTGGCCTCTATCTAAGAAAAATATATAATGAAAAAATCAAAAGACTTATTCCCACGAATCTATAGAAATAAATCATCAGCTTCCATAATTTTACTCTACAATTTGGAATCAACTTATGATTCATGCCTCCTTAGTGCTAATTTGTCATGACTTTCTTTCCCCAATTTTCTTCTTGTCAAGCCTTTATGCCCAAATCCATTTTTATTCCTTATTGTCTTTGTTGAAGAATGTCTTGTTTTTATGCAAAAATATGGTGTCAATATCAGCTCTCCTTTGAGATCTGTTGTCCATGTTATTTGCTTGATTCCGATGAAGGTAGACGGTCATAACAGCTCAGTGATAACATCCTTTTATTCACCGATGTCCCTATCATACTCTCTTTCACCCCTTTCAACAACCACTTCATATTCATCCTCACTCTGTGTCTCTTCCACCAAAACTGGTGAAATTGACTGACTACTCACAACCACATCTTCTTGGAAGACAATTTCGTCAACAGGAGCATCAACATGCGATCTTGACTTGATTTTAAAAACAGCGGACCATTGATTATCTTTCTTAGTGGTTGGATAAGGAGCATAACACACTTGATCGGCTTGAAAACCTTGTGGGATTTGTATCCGTATACAACCCTTTAAATCGACAGGATTATAATGAAATTTAACTTATATGATTAATAGTCATAAACAAAATTGCATAAGACGAAGGGATTAAGAAATAACCTTTAGTCCTTGCGATAAAGGTCTAAGAACAAATACCAAAATAGGTATTCTCCTAATCAAAACACCCTAGATGGAACAAGATATGCCTTGAGATTGCTAGAACTCTTGAGAAACCGTTTTCTCTCTTTTTGTGAATTATGTGATGGTGGAGGCTCAACTTGTGATTAGGGTTGATCAAGAATCTTATAAAATAGGGAAACCAATTCCTTTATATAGTCCCCTATCACAAGGTATCCTAGTGTAATTAGGAAAGGTATTTTCTTTCCTAAAAACCCTCCATATGGCCGAAATTTTAGAGTATTATAATACTTTATTTTCGGTTCATATTTAGCTATTAATATATTGCAATTAATATCCGTATATTATTAATTATAAATATCCGTATATTTACAATTTTACTAATTCAACATATCAGTTTATATTTAATTTAGCTTGCAATATATATGACAATTAAATATAACCTTTTATATTTAATCGCGAATTACTGTTAATTCGGCTAAACAACATTATTTAATCTGTATTAAATAATTTTTTATCATCACATTGACTAACCGTTTAGTCAAAAACACTGACTAACCTTTTAGTCATATTATAAGGCATCAATATAATTATTTTCTCAAATAATCATATCTCTCGAACACATCCAATAGGTGTGACTTTTAGGGACCAGTTGATTACCGCCATCAGTATGACAATAACGTCAAACTTATCTAGCAAGCCAACCGTTATTGATAAACGTTAATCAACTGATTATTATACGAAGTATACCCTGTGAACCTACAGAGATTTATTTATGTTATTGCACTAACTGTGGAGGACACTGGCTCCAACAATCTCCCACTTGTCCGTACAAGTGTATGTGCGATAACCGATTCTCATATCCTATATATAAATTTCTCCCACTCAATGTAAACCAATTTGCAAAGTCCGTATTTACAAAGGTCGTAGTTTACAAGTGATCTGTATCAAGAGTGGTTTTCCCGACTAGAGAGTAACTCAACTGATAAACGAATCTGTATTCGAGCATGGCCATGCATTTCAGTTACGGCTCCTCGAGTGGCCCTGAGAAATATCATATCCTGATAAAGGTTGGATATTTTCTTCAACTCGAATCTTGCAGACACAAGCGCAGTATGAAATGACCCAGTGAAAATCTACTTAGGCTCCTGTTACGGTCGACCATGAGAAAGAAACCAAAGTCACCCAAAAACTGCCTTTATCTCAAGAGACAGTCGATAGTCAAAAGAATCGACTCTAGGAACACTATGGATGTCTTATCCACGACCTGGCACCTAATGTTCTGAAACATTTAGGACTCCATAACGTCGTCACAAAATGTCATGCGCAGTATCATTATAACCCGCATCTGTGATCGATCAGTCAACTGTTTGACTTATGGCTCGTTGAACCCACCATCAATCGACGTCACAAAATAATTGCCAGAGTTATCAGCTCATGTAGGGCAAATTAAAGACCCAACAACAAAAATATAATGTAATTTCAGTTCACTTTGTGGTGTTCAAAGTTGTACGTTACTACAACCACATGAAAACCAAAATATAAAACAAAACCGATGGTGATTTTATAGATTAGTTTTATGAAAAGATACAGTGTCTATCCATAAAAAAATAACTATACAAACTCAGAAAACGTTTGATTCCCATGGAATAACGTGCCCTTCATGTTTATCATATCTCAGTGGTTTAGTGAGAGGATCTGCGAAGTTATCATCCGTAGCAATCTTGTCTATCACTATCTCCCTTTGCTCCACATAATCTCGGATCATGTGAGCCTTCCGTTGTACATGCCTAGACTTGTTGCTGGACTTGGGCTCCTTAGCCTGGAAGATGGCACCACTATTATCACAATCGATGGTGATCGGGTCATCAGAACTAGGAACTACAGTTAGTCCTTGTAAGAATTGACGCATCCATATAGCTTCCTTCGCAGCCTCTGAAGCAGCATAGTACTCGGACTCAGTCGTAGAATCTGCTATAACAGTTTGTTTGGAGCTTTTCCAGCTGACCGCAGCGCCATTAAGAGTAAAAACGAATCCAGACTGAGATTTCGAGTCATCTCGATCCGGTTGGAAGCTAGCATCTGCGTAACCGATTGCCGCATAAGGGCTCAGTGTCGCCTCCTAAGGGTCAATACCAATCCTTTTAGTCTCCGTTAGGTATTTTTTAAGCTATTCTTAAACAAGCCATCCAGTTGTGTTTCACCTGGGATTGCTGGTATGGAATTGTCATTACTCTGACTCAATTTTGCTTTGCCACGTCTGGACGTGTGCATATCATGGCATACATGATCGATCCTATAGCTGATGCATAAGGAATCTGACTCATGCGCTCGACCTCTTCCGATGTCTTTGGTGCTTGAGCTTTACTCAACTGCATCCCAGAGACCATTGGAAGGTTCCCCTTCTTGGAGTTGGTCATGCTGAACCTCTCAAGAATCTTATCTATATAAGAATCCTGACTGAGGGATAACATCCGTCGTGATCTATCTCTGTAGATACGGATCCCCAAAATTCTTTGTGCTTCACCCAGATCTTTAATCTGGAAATGGTTCTTTAACCAAACTTTTACCGAAGTTAAGAGAGCTATGTCATTCCCAATCAAGAGTATGTCATCAACATACAATATTAGGAAGACAATCTTGCTCCCACTCGACTTGATATATAAGCATGGTTCCTCAACCGATCGAGTAAATCCATTCTCTTTTATCACCTGGTCAAAACGATGATTCCAACTCCGAGAGGCCTGCTTAAGTCCATAGATGGAACGCTTAAGCTTGCAAACCTTCTTAGGATGTTTAGGATCAATGAAACCTTCGGGTTGTACCATGTACAACTCCTCCTCCAAATAACCGTTTAAGAAGGCGGTTTTCACATCCATCTGCCAAATTTCATAGTCATGAAAAGCGGCAATCGCTAAGATTATCCGAATGGAACAAGCAGAATGAATACGGGTGCAAAGATTTCAGAATTATGCAAATCCGTTTGGCATTGAGTGATGGAAACCCTTTTGCCACTAGTCGTTTGGCCTTGTATGTATTGGTTGTCCTTCTACAGAATGCTTTATTTTGTAAAGCCATTTGCAATGAAGAGGCCGAACCTTATCAGGTAAGTCAACCAGATCCCATACGTCATTCTCATACATAGAGTCCATCTCGGATTGCATGGCGTCAAGCCATAGCTTAGAGTCGGAAAAGGTCATGGCACCTTTATAGGTAGCGGGTTCGTTACTCTCTAGGAGTAAAA
>JAIUZE010016827.1:5000-7500 GCA_022085475.1 Heliosperma pusillum
CTCGGCCATGGGTAAGGCATTGGCACCATGTGTTGGGCAATGCTCGGCCATGAGTAAGCCATGGGCACCATGTGTTGGGCAATGCTCGGTAAGGCATGGGCACCATGTGCTGGGTAATGCTCGGCCATGGGGCACATGGTGCTAGGTAATGCTCGGTCATGAGCACCATGTGATGGGCATTGCTCGGCCATAGGGCACCAAGTGCTGGGCATTGATCGGCCATAGGGCACCAAGTGCTGGGCATTGATCGGCCATGGGGCACCAAGTGCTAGGAATTGATCGGTCATGGCCACCAAGTGTGTGGCATTGATCGGCCATGGGAACCAAGTGATGGGCATTGATAGGCCATGGGGCAGCAAGTGCCGGGCATTGCTCGGTCATGGGCACCATTTGATGGGCATTGCTCGGCCATGGGGCACCATGTGATGGGTAATGCTCGGCCATGGGTAAGCCATGGGCACCAAGTGCTGGGCATTGCTCGGTCATGGGCACCAATTGCTAGGTAATGCTCGGCCATGGGTTAGCAATGGGCACCAAGTGCTGGGCATTGCTCGGCCATGGGCACCATTTGCTCGGACATGGGGCACTAAGTGATCGGCCATGTGCGTGCCATGCCCAGGCCATGGGCACAACTGCTCGGCCATGTCCGTGCCATGCCTAGGCCATGGGCACAAGTGCTCGGTCACAGGCGTGCCATGAGTAGGCCATGGGCACAAGTGCTCGGTCACAGGCGTGCCATGAGTAGGCCATGGGCACAAGTGCTCGGCCATGTGCGTGCCATGCCCAGGCCATGGGCACAAGTGCTCGGCCATGAGCACCAAGTGCCTAGGCCATGGGCACAAGTGCTCGGTCACAGGCGTGCCATGGGTAAAATGGCCGCCCCCTAAAATGACCATGCCCAGGCATTTTGAGGTTAGCTGCCCCTCAGTGACGCACCAAGGGCGCCCCCCACGCATGCCATGCCTAGGCATTTTTGAGGTTAGGTGCCTGGCAGTGATGCGCCATGCACAGGCCACGAGCACAAAGCCAAGGGCATAGGCACCATCCTTAGGCCATGGGCACACCTACGGACCACCGTGACACTAAGTTAACCACAACTTGTCATGGGCACCCACAAGTCACCCGGAGACGGTTTCCCGGATCGGTCCCGAACAAAATGCTAAGAAAGACTACTGTAACCCAAACCAACGGGGATGCATCCCGGGTAACCAAAGGTACCAAAGCAAACAAGAGCACCCAAGGTACTATTATGGTCTCCTTGTGTTATGTTGAGTAAATAGTAGGCTTTGTCCCATGTGATGCACCACACACAAACACATTGCCCACCCACCCAAGTACTACCTAGTGCAAGGTGTCCCGAAAGGGTAATCTCCGGTTTCGGACGGTTTTGCCCGTGCCATAAAGCCTCAAAACCATTGGGAATGTGATATTAGGATGCAAAATGGGCGTGGGGTGGTGAGAAAGACACCCAAGGTACCCAACCCAAGCCTTTGGGGGTGTCCGGTGCATAGCCAAAAAGACCCCGCCCGCCCCGACGCGGTTTCCGGGACCGTAACAACCCGTAAAATGGTTTTTCTTGAGCCTAAAAATAACTACTCCAAGTTACCTACCCATAGGTCCAGGCCTTTCCTAGTGGGCACCCTGTTTGCACCCCCAAAGAGCCCCAGAGCCGAGGCCTAGGCAGCAGACCCGCCGGCAGAAAAAGACCCGTCTTCCGAGGGCCATAACTCCGTCAAAAATGATCGGAATCAGGAAATTCTTGGGCCCAGAATCAAGTACTCCAAGTTATCTTTCCAACGCCGTATCACACGCCCAAAACAAAGCTCATTTGATACCCCAAACAAGCGATACAAAAACGTATCGCTATTCTGCACACTCAATGTTTCCTGCTACAAGACCAAAACTATCAAATAAGCCTCTATAGGGGGTAGTGAGGGCTCGAGGGTCAAGGGCAGGATGTGGGCATGCTATGCCCACGACGCCGAGACATGGTGCATGGTGCTACCCCCCCATCGAAAAATATTTTTTTTTTTCGGTGGTCTCCATGCATCATGTCTCGGGGTCCCGTCCGAGTCGGGATTGGGCAACGGTGATTTTAGGGGCTGCTGGCCGTGGCTATCGTGTAAGACCCATCGATCCGAGGCGTGGTGCATGGTGATACCTCTTCATGGAGATTTTATTTTTTTTCCCATGCACCACGTCTCGGGGTTCCGAAAAAGACGGTTCTCGGCATCGAAGGCTATAGTGGCTGGTGCACTAGGCCAACGTGTAAGGCCGATCAGTCCGAGACGGGGTGCATGGTGACGCACTTTCAACGTAAAAAAAATGAAAAAAAAAATTGTCCCCAAGCACCACGTGTTGGACGTCCCTGCTATGACGGGTTTGTCGGAATTTGGCTTTTGAGAATCGTTGCCTCGGTTGCCTCTCGGAAAGATTCGGCTTGCTAGGCTGATTAAGGCCACAATCGATGGCCGTCAAAGGGACTAGTACGCGACAAAGT
>JAIUZE010016828.1:0-15309 GCA_022085475.1 Heliosperma pusillum
AAAAGGGGACCTCCTATACAGAGCTTCTGGTGGGGGTTAGTTGATCGAGACCCCGTCCTCTTATCTTCCTCCTTGGGGTTGGCCCTTTGAGGGGTGTGCACACTCGGGATTTTTGGACAGTTATTGTACATGGTTTGGTGAACCCCGTCTTATCCGGACTAGGGCGAGGGAATCCTCTCCATACGGCCTCTATCCATTACTTACTAAAGAAAGTGAAGAAATGTTTTCTTCGAAGGAACGTGTTTTAAGATTTGGAAGGACTAACTATTTTGGATCGGATTTCCTTATTTAGAAACTTGAACTTCTCAATGATATTCTACTTTCTTATGAATTCTAAATTTAAGTAAAACTCTTATTTAGTTTTGGACTGTTTACCTTACTCAACATTATTGTTGACCCTCTTTTGTTTTTGTCCTTAATTGGAACTGCTATGACCACTATTGTGAGAGCAGATCGTGTGACAGGTACTCCAAGGAACTAGGACGTGGGAACCACGGGAGAGCGCGCGCGTTATTGTTTTTATTGGAAACCAATGTTTAGACAATTATCTTTATTTTGCATCATCAAACTTATTCGCTTCCGCAAGCATTTGGATTTGGTTGTAATCGGATTTTACTCTTTGGTTTTTTCTTTAATTCACGTGGACATTTACCCCTTTGAATTACATGATTTAAATACTTATACTACAATTGGTTCAAATGTGACACATCCATATTCCGAATTTTACATGAAAACTCTATTTTAAATATAATGGATTATGGGGGTGTTACAAAGTGGTATCAGAGCTGGTTTCCTTCTTGGATAGGTGATTAGATCTTCATATCTCTTCACCACCCGCAAATAGACCAACCTTGTTTAATTTTTTCAAAATAAATATTCTATTTACACCGCAAACGTAATTTCAAAACTGTCTTGGAAATTCTATATAATATTACAAACTTCTTTTCAACGTGGTGAGATTGTGTGTGGGGATACTTGGGACGATTGTTAATACGATTATGATTATTAATATTAATATTATTTTAATTTCAAATATGAATTTAGGATGGCTTTTCCTATGGTTAGTCCACACAGTATTCGGATGCACCCGGATACGTCCCTCGCAGATCATAGTCTGCGCATGAAAACCTACATGGAATATTATAGCCATCTGTACCCTCGAGATTTCGAAAACTGACCTTTCTACAAAGGGAGAATCCTCATTCGTTCGCTTCCGGACACTGGAGTTTACACTGGGTTCGCTGGCGAACTTCGTGACGAAATAGAAGCCTACGAAGAAATGAGACTAGAAGACCCCACTTTGCCGGAATATCCGGACAATCATAACCTTGAGGAATTGGTGAGAAGATGCTACGAGGAGGATGATGTCCCATATGACGGGGAGGAAGAATTAGTGGAAGACGAAGACATGGAGGAAGACGAGGACATGGAGGATGATGAGGAGATGGATGAGGGAGAAGGCGATGTTATCGACCCTCCTAGTCCTGGTAGAGACCATTAGACTATCCTCAGCCTAACTAAGGATGACCATGCGAACCGCTATTCTATTTTATTATTATATAAAAGTTGGACCGTTAAAATGTTTGAATTGTTGAGTTTTGAACAATTTGGGGTTTTGTTGAAATTTGAAATTTTTTAGTGATTATTATTAGCTATAACCCTATTTCATTATGAGTGAATTGCCTTATTATGCACATTTATTGATTTTGCAATATCGCCTTATGCTAACATCATCGCATGTACTAGAATGGAAATAATATGATATAGTAAACCTGACATAGGATAGAGACTATGTACATACATACTAAAGATTAAATGTGTTTGTTACGCTACGTAGTACCGATGGCCCGACCCCGCAGCAACCCCGTTAACAATGAGGACAACAGCTAAGAAGACAACGGGATGAATGAAGTGGTTCAACAATTGGTTCAGATTAACACTCGCTTGGCAGATTCCATGGAAAGAATTGCCCAAACCAATGCCTCGAACTCCGCGGCTAGCATGACCAAGGTCGTGAGTCTGCAGCGCCCGCCTCAATTCGATGGGCAGGACGGAGACCCGGTGAAACTGGAAAACTGGATCCGAGAATTCGAAAAGATCTTCCAAACCCTGCGATGCCCAGAGATGTACATGTTGGACCAAGCCACTTACTACCTCACTGGTAATGCTGACACATGGTGGGGTAATAACAAGGACCGATTCTTAGAACCCGAGTACTATATCGATGATGAGGGGGAGGAAGTCATTGAACCATTTTCTTGGGAAGCCTTTAAGAAGGAGTTGAGGTCTGAATTCTTTCCTGAACACCTTCGTAGGGCAAAGAGGAGGGAATTCGATAACCTAAGCAAGGATCAATGACGGTTCAAGAGTATTATCAAAAGTTTCAAGAGTTGTCTCGCTTTGCGACAAACCTAGTTCCTGATGAAGCTTCCAAAGCTGACAAGTTTGAGCAGAACCTTGAGCTTAGCATTAGGGACCGACTAGGAGGACAAGAGTTTGCCACACTAGCCGCGGTTTACTGTCGAGCCAGCAACATTGAAAGGGTCATGGAGGAAAAGAAGGCTGTGATAGGAGAAAAGCGAAAAGGCACCCAGTCTGATGCAGGCCAAGGATTCCCTAAGAGAGGGAACTTCACTAACGTGCCGCCCAGACCAAAATCTTTTGGGAACCTTGGAAAACCCCTAAGCACAAACTCTCAAGGAAGGCAGTCCGTGAGGCGCTATTTCTGGAAGCAATGTCGCCAAGATCACCCCGGGAAAGATTGCAATGACAACCCCGTTCGCTGCAACTTCTGCAACAAAATGGGACACCGAGCTTATGAGCGCTACACCAAGGAACGACAATCTCAGCAAGGGAACCAAAATCGCCATGGAGGAATGCCTGCAAGGACCACAAGGAGCTATGCAAATTCTAACCGCGCTCAACCTGTCACCCGACCCCAAGGAAACCCCAACAATCAAGGCGTCAGTAGAGCCCCGATCAATGGAGGTAACAATCAAGCTGTATCAACTAGCACCGTTCAGGGAGGAAATGGGAACCGAACTGGGAGACTCTTCGCCATTGGCCGTGATGAAGCTGAAAGGACCGAGAACGTCGTCACTGGTACATTTCTAATCAATTCTAAACCCTCTTATGTTCTATTTGATTCTGGAGCATCTCATTCGTTCATAGCCAGTTCTTTTGCACCCACCCTTGGGCTTAATCAAAGTGAAATGATGGAAAGCAAGTTCTTGCAACCATCAGAAGAAGTTGTGAAATGTTCAAAAATCTTTAGGGATGTGTCCATAACAATAGCGGGAACCGATTTTCTTGTTGACCTTGTCGAGTTTCCCTTAGGAAATTTTGATGTGCTATTAGGAATGGTTTGGTTGAATAAACATAAAGCTAAGATTGATTGTTGGCAACAAAAAGTTTCACTGAGAGGACCCAAAGGAGTCCGAATTTCTTATAAAGGAGTGGTAGTCAAACCCAAAGTAAAATTGATTTCTGTCCTCACCTTAAAGTCATACCTGAGGAAAGGATTTCCATTCTTATTGTGTCACGTTCATGATGTGTCCATCGAGGGTCCGAGAGTCGAAGATGTGGAGGTAGTACTGGAGTTTGAGGACGTCTTTCCTGAAGAGATTCCCGGCATGCCCCCGCAAAGGGAAGTAGAATTCCAAATCGACCTTGTTCCGGGCACTGGCCCAATCTCCAAAGCACCCTATAGAATGGCACCAAAAGAGCTAGCCGAATTAAAGATCCAATTAGAGGAGCTTCTTGACAAGGGTTACATTCGCCCAAGTGTATCACCATGGGGAGCCCCGGTTTTGTTTGTGAAGAAGAAGGATGGAAGTTTGAGGTTGTGCATTGACTACCGCGAATTGAATAATGTGACGGTGAAAAACCGATATCCCTTACCCTGAATTGATGACCTATTCGATCAGTTGCGTGGAGCAGGAATATTCTCGAAAATAGACCTCAGATCCGGATACCATCAATTAAGGATAGCTGGAAGAGATGTACCAAAAACCGCCTTTCAAACTAGATATGGTCATTATGAGTTCACCGTAATGCCGTTTGGTCTTACAAATGCACCTGCCGTGTTCATGGACCTGATGAATCGAGTATTCCGACCATTCTTGGATAAGTTTGTAGTAGTCTTCATTGATGATATCTTAGTATACTCAAAGAATAAGGAGAACCACGAGGAGCACTTGAGACTAGTTCTTCAAACCTTGAGAGACAACCAGTTGTATGCTAAATTCTCGAAATGCGAGTTTTGGCTAGAAAAAGTCTATTTTCTAGGACACGTTATCTCAGGAGACGGAGTTTCAGTTGATCCAAGCAAAGTAAAAGCCGTATCCAATTGGCCGACTCCGAAAAATGTCACCGAGATCCGTAGCTTCTTGGGTCTAGCTGGATACTACATGCGTTTTGTAAAAGATTTCTCCAAGATCGCCCGACCGATGACTTCGTTGATGAAGAAGGCAAACAAGTTTCAATGGGACGACAACTGCGAGAAATCATTCCAGACTCTCAAGGAGCGATTAACAACCGCCCCAGTGCTAGCACTACCAAATGGAAATGAAAATTTTGAGGTGTATACCGACGCATCCAAGAACGGTCTACGATGTGTGCTAATGCAAAATCGCCGAGTCATTGCTTATGCATCCCGACAACTAAAGCCATATGAGGTTAATTACCCGACTCATGACCTGGAATTAGCCGTTGTTGTCTTTGCCCTCAAGATATGGCGTCATTATCTTTATGGAGTCACCTTCAAGATCTTTTCCGACCACAAGAGCCTAAAGTATATATTCACCCAAAAGGAGCTAAACATGAGACAAAGAAGGTGGTTAGAGTTGATCAAAGATTACGACATGGAGATCCAATACCACGAAGGAAAAGCAAATGTAGTGGCTGATGCTCTCAGCCGAAAGTGTGTGCACTCGCTTTGTGGAGCTATTTCACGAATGAAGCTAAGAGAGGAGATCCAGAACATGGGCATCAACGTCATCTCTAAAGGTGACGACATGAATGACTTCACCCTATCACCCGACCTATACGATGATATCCGTGTGAAACAAGCTGGAGATGAAGTGATTGAAGCAAAGAAAGCAAAGATTGGGACCCCGAATGGAGAAGGTTTCAGCACTGAGAAGGATGGGAGCATTCGCTACAAAGCAAGATGGTGTGTACCTCAAGACTCCGAGCTAAAGAAGAAAATCATGGAGGAGGCACACGCTACACCCTATTCAGTGCATCCGGGAGGAGACAAGTTATACAAAGACCTTAAAAAGACCTTCTGGTGGTCGAATATGAAGAGAGAAGTAGCAGAATTCGTATCACGATGTTTGACTTGCCAAAAGGTGAAAATCGAGCATCGAAGACCCCAAGGGTTACTACAGCCTTTGGACATCCCAGAGTGGAAGTGGGACTCGATCTCAATGGATTTCATCACCGCCTTGCCAAGGACCAAGAAAGGGAACAACATGATTTGGGTAATTGTGGATCGATTGACGAAGTCTGCACACTTCATACCAATGAAGGATACCTGGAACAAGAAAGAGCTCGCCATGGCTTACAGGAGACACGTGCTAAAGTTACACGGAGTTCCCAATAGTATCATTTCAGATAGAGATTCGAGATTCATTTTCCGATTCTGGCAAGAACTACAAGAGTCTTTAGGGACCAAGCTAAAGATGAGTACCGCATTTTACCCTGCAACCGACGGTCAAACTGAGAGAACAATCCAGACTCTGGAAGACATGCTTAGAGCTTGCGCTCTAGAATTCAAAGGTTCATGGGAGGACATGCTAGACCTAATTGAATTTTCCTACAACAACAGTTACCATACTAGTATCAAGATGGCACCATTTGAAGCCCTATACGGAAGGAAATGTTGGAGCTCTGTATGTTGGAACGACCTCACAGATAGTGTTGTACTTGGACCACAGATGATTCAAGAAATGATTCAACAAGTCCAAGTGATCCAACAAAAGATGAAGGCAGCCCAAGACAGGCAAAAGAGTTATGTCGACCTTCACCGAAGAAGCATCGAGTTTGAAGTTGGAGATAAAGTTTTGTTGCGAGTGTCACCAATGAGAGGAGTGATGCGATTTGGTAAGAAAGGAAAGTTGAGCCCCAAATACATAGGTCCATACGAGATATTGGAGCGTGTTGGAGAGGTAGCCTATCGTCTGGCGTTACCACCATCATTGGACCGAGTCCACAACGTTTTCCATGTTTCCCAGCTCCGTAAGTACTTGAGCGACCCGTCGCACGTTTTAGAACCCGAGGTACTAGAACTCGATGACTCGCTATCTTATGAAGAGCGACCCGTTAAAATCTTGGATAGTAAAGTTCGAAAAACCCGAAATGGAGAGACCCGTATAATCAAGGTGCTATGGTCGAACCATGACACCGAGGAAGCCACTTGGGAAGCCGAGGAGGCCATGAAACTGAAATACCCAGAGCTATTTGAGGTAATTATCTAGTTACGAGGACGTAACGTCCCCTAAGGGAGGTAGGATGTAATACTTACATCTTATCCTTGCATAGCTAGGAATGTTGGTTCACTAATTGTTGTTGATAATAGAGTTAGCTGCGATTGTTGAGGGTAGTTTTAAACTTCGAGGACGAAGTTTGTCTTTAAGGAGGGTAGATTGTAATACCCGTAAAATCATCAAATAAAATAAAAAGGGAAATTTAAAGATAATAATAATAAAGTATTATAAAGAATAAAATAATAAGAACTAAAATGGGAAATTAGTAGCGGTACAACTGTCACGTAACCTAGAATTTAATCCGACTTTGAAACGATAATCTAAAAACGCTTTCATCGTCAAAAGAATTTATAATAAAATATATTCCTCAAATTTATTTTAATAAGAGAAGAGCATTATATATATATATATAATCGGGCTCCTGTGCGAACTAAAAGTTCCGTGCGAACTGTACGAACTCCCTCCCAACTCTCTGATAAAAAGTAGATCCCTGTCTAATATTAAACCACCACCCTCTCATGTCTTTTTTTCTCTCTGCAAACCCAAAAATAAACACTTATCTCCCTTATAATTTATCTACAACCACCACATCATAGCCGCCGGCTACTGAGACGCCGACCACCACTTCAATCACTATGGGCTGCTGATTTGTGAGTTTGTGTTACCATCATTTGCTGTAGTTTTAAGTTCTAGATCTACAACCAATTATGAGGTATTTCAATAATCTAATTACGCTGGAGTTGATGTCGGATAATTCCGACACGAAAACCGTCCTTGTCGAATTAATATAACGTAATTGATGTGTTATTAGTGGTGGTTGTGGCGCGGCAGTGCACGAAAGTGATGGTTGGGAAGGTGGTGGTGTTGGTGTGTTATTATTCAGGAGGGTGGTGGTGGTACGGTGTTGAGGTGGGGTGGTGGTGGTCGTATTGGGGTGGGGTGGGGTGGGGTTGGTCTGTACAGGTTGTCGTGGGTGGGTGAGTAATGTTAAAATTTATAAAACTGTACGCAGTGGTTGGTCGTATGGCGTTGTCGTCGTCGGCGGATCTGGGTAAGTATGCGGTTGTCTCGGATCTAGGAAAGGTTGGTGTTGGTCGTGTGGAGTGGCGCCTGAGGCGGTGACGTGGTGGTCGTGAGGTCTGTGATAATGTCCATGAATGGTGGAGCAGGTGGTGGTGTAGGAGGCTATCGTCGTGAGGGAGGATGGTCGGTCATGGTGAGTGGTATTTATGGTGGAGGGTAAATAATGGTTGCACAGTGGATACATCTACTACTCTTACTAGTAACATTTAGTAATACTACTAGATACATCTATAGTAGATGTATCCAGTAGTATTCCTAGATGTATCTAGCAATACTATTAGGTGTATCTAGCTAGTTCGTACAGTTCGTACCGAACTTAAGTTCGCACGGGATCCCGCCCCTATATATATATATATATATATATATATATATATATATATATATATATATATATAGTCAAGTTATAATGAGTCCACCTTCAAAATTGAGTCCATGAGTCCTCATCTTGCCCTTTGGATGAAAGAGATGGAGGGACAAGATTAGAACAAGATGGAAGGCTAAGATTAAAAGAAAAATGAATGGACAAGATTAGAACAAAATGAAGGGACAAGATTAGAACCAAATGAGTGGGTTTTAATGACTTTCACCTACATTACGAGTACATAATGATGTAACTTTAGTCATTAAAAGTGTAACTTCAACCATTATTTGTGTAACTTCAAAATAAAATGTGATTTCGAGTATATAAATTTGAATTTATGTAACTTTAAGATAAGTTTATGTGATTTTTACCTTTTTAAAAGGGTAACTTTAGTCATTAAAAGTATAACTTCAACCATTATTTGTGTAACTTTAAACCAAAATGTGATTTCGACTATATAAATTTGAATTTATATAATTTTTAAACAAATTTATGTGATTTTAGTTTTTTATGAGTGTAACTTTAATTCTTAATTGCGTAACTTTAAGTTAAAATATGAATTAATTTTAATATTTTAATAAGTGTAACTTTAACCTTTATTAGTGAAACTTCATTTATTAACTGTGTAACTTTGGTCAATTATAGTGTAACTCATGTTTAGGTAACTTTAGTCTTTTCTAGTGTAACTTCAGTTCATACTAATGTAACTATAATCATTAATTAAGTAACTTCAGTCCTTAATAAGATAACTTTAGTCCAGTGCAACTTTAGTCCATAATTGTGAAACTTTAGTCCATAATTGTGAAACTTTAGTCCATACTAGTGAAACTTTAGTACATACTAGTGAAACTTTAGTCCATAATTGTGTAACTTTATATCTAGAAAAAAATCCACATCCACTAACAAAATAAACGAGAACCAAAAATATAAAAAACGAAATACTCAATTAAAAAACAGAAAAACATAAGAATATTTTACTTAAAAAAAGAGCTATAAACAATAAAAAAAAGTGAAACTGAAAAAAAAAAACAAACTAGATCTAGAAAAAATAAATATAAAATGAAATAATGAAATCTAAAATTAACAAAAAAAAACATAAGAAATCTGGAAAAAAAAACAAGATCTAAAATTGTGGTGGTTATTTTTTTAAACAACACCACACGACCAACCACCACTCCCCCCACACCAACCACCACCAACGTGGTCCACCGTCATTGACACAAAAACAGACTCATTTTTTCAGATCTGAAAAAAAAAAACAAAAAAAACGACACCAACGACAAACAAACCACTAAAAAAATGACACCACAAACACGGCTAAAAAACCGACACTTATTTTCAAATCTGAAAAAAAAAAACGGAAACTAAGACAGGGAGGCGGAAACGGAAACGGCGGGTGGAGGCGCAGGAGGGGCAGAGGAGGAGGAGGCGGCGGGTGGAGCTCGGTGGTGTGGCGGTGGACGACAGGGAGGCGGCGGAAAGGGAGGTAAATGGAGGACGTAGGGCCGGCGGTACCGGAGGAGGGGCAGAAGTGGTGGTGGTGTTGGGGTTTGACAGACGGAGGAAGGAAGTGGCGGTGAGGAAGTGGTGGTGGTGTCCGGTGGGGAAAGTGGTGATTGGTAATATTTTGGTTTTTTTTAAGAAAGAATGGAAGAGAGAGAAGTGGGTAGAAAGAGAATGTGAAGATATGAAAATGAGAGGAAAAGAGTAAGAAATGATATATATATTAGGGTTTTAGTGGAATGGATTGGGTGTGTCTCATCATCTTGACCATTGATTTTGTTTTAATCTCAAATATAGTAGGGGGACTCATTTGAACCCACACACACATATATATATATATATATATATATATATAGGAATTGAATCATGTGAGGCACCCTTCTTAGGGTGAGGCAGCTGTACCCATCCTAACCATCGGATCTTAAACCTATGGACGCTTCAGATTGTGCCACGTGCCCCCTACAAAACTCATGACCACCTGAGATTTTCCCCTAATTAATCGTCATTTACTCTTCGTCCGTTCTCTCTCTTCCCAGCTCAATTTCCACCTTCTTTCTCTCTCTTCCACACTCCATTTTCACTGTTTCTTTGCGCAAAACCTACTCAAATCCTCCATTTTCAATCTCGGTCTTCATCATTTTCGATCGCCGGCGATCTAGCTCCTTTTTCTCATCCTAATTTTCGATTAGGTACTTTTTCTCATCCTAATTTTGTTAATGCAACTCTTTAATTATTGTATAAACTGAGTTGAGCTTATTTTTCTTCAATTTTCGCTGTTTTTCTACTCTTATTTGTATCATTCATTTCTTTCCTTTAGTATTTCATACCTACATTTCGTTTTTCTGCATTTGCGTTCATTTTCGTTCAATTAATTTCTGCATTTTTGTTCATGTACTGAGTTGAGCTTATGTTTTGCAGGTTTCGATTGTTTTCTACGCTGCTTTATCAATTCTAGTTTGATTTTGAGGTAGTTTCATTACTTCTCCATTCTTTCGTGCTCTATTTGATTTTTTGTCATTTTCATGTGATTTTTGTGATGTTGAATTTAATCAGTTATTATTTCATACCTAGATTTTCGTTTTTGATTCAATTAATTCAATTAATTTTGTTCATTTTCATTTTCATTCAATTTTCATTCATTTTCATGTTGAATTTATTGTTTTCTGCATTTTCGTTCATTTTCATTCAATTAATTTTTGTGATTTTGATTTTTTGTTATTGTTGTATATTTTGTTGTTTATCAAATTTTACCACAGTCTATCGAGTAGTAGTCTCACAGTCACTGCTCTCTCGTGTAATGTCTGTTGATACTAGTCGGAATCCATTGGATATATATAGGTTATCTTTGTGTGGAATACAGATTTATAAACTTCAGTGTAAATAATAAAGCTTAACATAGTGATCATTCACCAAACTTGTGATGTTTGTGATGTTTGTTGCTACATCTTGTGAGCCCTTGGTTTCTCAAACTTGGCAGGCTATCAATAAAGGAATTTATGGTTCTCCTATGTATTGCTTTTTTGAGAGATTGAAAGTGGTTAAGCAGAAGCTTAAAAATCTTCATCAACAACATTATTCTAGAATCTCCATAAGCTTAAATGGTTTTTGAATCTTAACTTCTTGGGTTGTTAATCTAGGAGCTTAGTTTGTGAAACTATGAAAATAGGAATTCAAACTACATGAAACTACATGTTTATTGTTGATGTCATCGAATAGACACTGTGTTTTTTGTTTAAATAGTTTTCAAGTAGTCAAGCTACATCAAAGAATGCTTTGTATACATGGCTAAAGCACAACAATTTTCAAGTTTTCATGCGATTTTTGTGATGTTGAATTTAATCAGTGGGTTGATTTGTGTCATAAGCTTTAATGTTGTCTTCTTGTTTGACGTCTTTATATGCCTATAACTTGTGTATGACGATTCTACTTGGAGGAGATTTGGTGTTTCTTTGATTTGGTGCAATGTGATTGACTGATGTAGTGTTTATTAGTAATTAGTGTCTGATTATTTTGATTAACGCTATAATTGTTTTGTGATTTGTCTACATTTTCTTGGATTGGATTTGATGCGTTCAATTGTAGATCTTAGTTGATGTTTGGATGAAGGGAGAGTCTCTGATATAATGTTCCATTACTTAATGCTCTGAATTGTGAGCTCTGGCTTGATGCTTCGGCAGTCGCGGCTGTAGTATTTTTGATTGTCCTATAACTTCCACCTGTTTCCGTAATTATTTCGTTAATAGCATTATTGTAAATTACTTCCAGGCGTTCACTGAGATAGCATATTGAGGTATATCCTCAGTTGCCTTGATATGATGAGCTAGAGATGCTTAAGTCTTTTGGTTTCTTATTCTTTCAATTTCAATTTTCAATTTTCTTTTTTTTGGTTTATATTCAAGTTGCAATACTATAGCTTAGGTTTGTGAAACTTTGCTTGTTGTGTTATGATTCTAGGACCGAAGTTTGTTAAACTCCATGAAAATAGGAATTTTATTTGTTAAAGTAAGTCATTTGTTTGTGAACCCCACATCTATGGTTTTTGAATCTTAGCTTCTTGGGTTGTTAATCTAGGAGCTTAGTTTGTGAAACTATGAAAATAAGAATTTAAACTACATGAAACTACATGTTTATTGTTGATGTCATCGAATAGACACTGTGTTTTTTGTTTAAATAATTTTCAAGTAGTCAAGCTACATCAAAGAATGATTTGTATACATGGCTAAAGGAAACATTGCCTTTATTTTGTAAATCTTACTTTGTAAAACTCTTGTGAACATATGAATTGACTTTATGTAAGTAAGCATTTATTTTGTGAATCCTATGCCTAAGGTTTGTGAATCCTATGCCTAAGGTTTGTGAATCTTAGTTTGTGGTGTGAGTCTAAGACTTTAGTTTGTGAAACTGCTGTGAACATAGGAATTGACTTTGTGAAAGTAGGCCATCGTTTTGTGAATCCTACATCTATGGTTTGTGAAACTACATTTTTAACAACTTATATTTGGTCATGAAGGAATGGTGTTTTATCCCCTTGGTTAGATAATATGAAGGAGCTTGTTTGCAATCGTGAGTGCACTCCCGCTGAACCTGCTAACAAAAAAAGAAAGATTTCACATAAAATGCCTAAAATGCCTTCTTTGAGAAGTAGGATGTCTCCTTCTGGTATTTACCAATTTATCAACAATCCAACCAATAAACCATCCGATAATCAAATTTTGGCAATCAAACAAATGGGATTTGAGGGTCTCTTGCACCTTCAAACTGACACAATCCCAGGAAACTTGGCTTACTGGCTTGTCTCTACTTTTGACCCGTACAAGGGATGCTTGTTGGATGGCAATCTTCCTATTTTAGAGGAAGACATACATGCTTGTATGGGAATACCAATGGGACCACTGGTAGTTGATGAAGCACCAATCGGAGATAAGTCTCCACAGTTTTTATCTCTTTTGGAGGACTTCAAAAGTCAATATGAAGGTGATCTAATTGATGTTAAAGTCATCCTTAGTAAACTTTCTACACAAATTGATGGTGGTGACAGTTTCAAAAGAAACTTTATTGTATACATCTTCTCAAGTTTCTTAGGTGGTGTAAAAGGCAACAAGGCAAGTCTGCGGATCCTTAAAAGCCTATCTGACACGTCTTTGATTTCGGAGTATAATTGGTGTAATTTCATAAAAAAGAAACTAGCTGAGCAAGTTTTGTCGTGGCAAAAGGAGGAGTTTTGTGAAGAAAAAACAGTCAAGGAGAATTGGTTTGGCGGGCCTATTATGGTCTTGGTTTTTATCTATTTAGATAGGTGTGTTTTTATGGTTCGTACAGTTAGTAGACAATATCCCACATTGTCTACTTGGACAAAAAAAGCTATATCAAAGAGAATACAGGATGAGTTAAAATCAAAAAGTTCTTTCGGTCATGGTTCTGTTGAGGGTGGAATTGTCATCAATCATAAGCCACTTCCTAAGATTGAGCTAGTGCAATCTTCCAAGCCCACTATTGTATCTGAGCAACATCCAATGCCAAAGAAGGTTATTCCTTCAGTTATGGAGGAAGAAGATAAAGATGATCGAGACAGAAACAATGTTCCAACTAGCAGCCAAGTTAATAATGTCTTTGTTGATAAACTTGTTAGCAAGGCAAATAATTTGGCTAAAGCTTTTGTGGAGTACAAATCTGTTGCTAGTGAAGCTTTGAACAAACTACCTTCCTCAGAAGTAGTTTGTAAAATGGTCGCGGCTGTTGATGGTATAGCGTACGGGTTTAATTTGTCCCAACAAAGCAAATCAGATGAGGAGAATGAGGGTAAGAACAATGAGGAAGATCACGTTGTACATACTGACAAGGTGGTAGAGAATGTTTTACGGGATGTTCAAGAGAATGAGAATGTAGATAGTGTTAAGGGTAAGGACAATGTGGAAGATCATGTTGTAGATACTGACAAGGTGGTAGAGAATGTTTTACGAGATCTTCAAGATAATGAGAAAGTTGATAATGTAAGGGGTAAGGACAATGTTGAGAGTTTTTGGGGGTCGTCATGGGGTTGGTCTGAAGCTCAACTATTGGATGCGTTTAATGCTGTGGGTGACGCTATGCAACCAATAGTTGCAGAAAGAGTAAAAGTGTCTCAGAGAACCAAAGTGGACACAATTATTCGTAAGCTTAAAAAACCTCGTTCGCCACCAGATTGTCCTAGTTTTCGTCTCCTATCTTCATCGGATGATGATTCTCAGCCAACAGACAATACAGACCATATCCCTCCACAACAGGAACACTTGCCTCCAGAACAACCTCATTTATCTTCTGTTGTGGCAAACACAACTTCATCTCTTGACCCTGACGCTCAGCCTGATTCACAGCCAACACACAACACAGACCATATGCCTCCAGAAGAGGAACACGTTCCTCCAGAACAGCCTGATTCTCATTTATCTTCTGTCGTGGCAAATACAACTTCCCCTGTTATCCTTTTAACACCTTCACCTTTGTTAGAAAACACAAATGTTAACCCTTCCCTTGTTGTTCATCATCCTAATGTCATTGTAATACCAGATACTCCACTTGCACATAA
The DNA here is from genome assembly GCA_022085475.1 of Heliosperma pusillum. Taxonomy (NCBI): domain Eukaryota; kingdom Viridiplantae; phylum Streptophyta; class Magnoliopsida; order Caryophyllales; family Caryophyllaceae; genus Heliosperma; species Heliosperma pusillum. The sequence goes on from JAIUZE010016828.1 coordinate 14,501, forward strand.
ACCATCTATCAGTAGACAAGCGGTGTACACTCGTCGTCGATCCCCACGTTTAGCAAAGTTAGATGAGGTATCAGATGTTCTATGCAGTACCCCAGCGACGGTGCATGTGCCATTTCCTCTATTTCCAGTGGATGTTCATGGTGATACTGATTTTGACATTCCAGACAATGACAATGAAATTCCAGAGAATGTTCGAGGTCAGAGGGTTGCATTTGCCGCGGAGGTGTTTCGGTCTCCTTATCTCCAAAGAAACATTAGTCTTCTTGGGGATTTGAATCAAGCCGAGAAAAAGATACTTGATTTCATACTTGGTGATTCATATGATGGAAGGTATTTCTTTTGTTTAAAAAAGAATTATATTATTTGTGATGATACTATTTTGTGATGATATTATTTGAATCAACATGACGGAACGATTATTATAAGTTTCGCAAAATCATGTCTTATTTTGTGAATCCTAGTGACTATTTTGTGAATCTTATATCTTATTTTGTGAAACTTGATCATAAATTGTTCAAATTGCTTTCATGAGTTTTCATAGGAGTTTCACAAACTAAGATCCCACATTCACAAACCTTAGGTGTAGGATTCACAAAATGATGTCCTACTTAAAGAAGGAAAATTCCTAATTTTCAAGTAGTTTCACAAATTTAGGTCGAAGTTTCACAACATAAAAAGTCAAGGTTCACAAACCTTAGCTGTAATTAAATACTCAACATGACGGAACGATTATTATAAGTTTCACAAAATCATGTCTTATTTTGTGAATCCTAGTGGCTATTTTGTGAATCTTATATCTTATTTTGTGA
>JAIUZE010016830.1:0-29255 GCA_022085475.1 Heliosperma pusillum
TTTCGGGTCTGGTCATCTTTTGACAGGTTTAACCGAGAAAAAAGATTATACATCTGAGGTACTACCTCATACTAATATGAATTTGAGTTTTTGCTTATTTTGTTCGAGCTTTTTAAAATTTATAAGTTTCATTTTAAATCTTATATATGATGTTTTTTTAGTTCTATTGTAAATTTTTGAGCTTAATGTTCAAATGAATGAACTCAAAAACTTTATACTAATAAAACTCATAATTTTTAATACAAAACTCGAAAACTTTATTAAAATGCTTGAAAACTACACTATTTGTGATAGTACATCAGTGTATAATCCACTTATTGGGTTTAACCACACCTCATCATATCAGATCTTGCTCAATACATGCATAAATATATATACTAGTTTTGGTGATTGGCTACGCTCGGGCTACATATATGTACTGTAACACCCGGAAATGTACCCTATTTTTCTAGTAAAAATATTTTACGGACACTTTTCAGCGAATTTTAGTTTTATTCGTAAATTTAATTTTCCGAGTCGAATTTAGAATTTCCGAGTTCGTAGTTGGAATTTCCGCGAGATTCCATGAGAATCCCGTCTTAAGGCGTCTTTGACTTTTCTTGACTTTTGAGTCGTCTTTGACTTTTCTTGACTTTTGAGTCGTCTTTGACTTTTGTTGACTTTTCTTTATAAATATCACACTACCTCCTTAACCTATTTTCATTCACCCAAACTCAAACTCAAAACCCTTTCTTCTTCCTTAAGAAACTTGCCTCCCTCTTGATTTTCGATCTTTGAATCATCCTAGCGCATTCATTCCTTGATAGAATTCACGTAAGTCCGTCTCATTCTTCTTCCCTTACCTTCCTCTATCCGTTTTGGTAATAAAATTACCGTCTTTCTCGCTTTTTAAATTATCCGTCTTTCTCAAGGTGAAATATATTCATCTTTTATTACCTAATTGTAGGTGGAGACGACTAGGAAAGCTTAGTAATCGATTAAAGACGCGTAAAGGTAACGGTGAAGGGTTACTCGATATCATTTACGTGTTTTACATGCTTTATATGTTAGAACTCGTATTTAGAATACGATTAGTAAGCTTTGGATTCATGTTATTGATGATGATTGTTGTTATTTGATGATTGTTGATGATGAATATTGATGGTTGATAATTATTAGAAGTGAATTAGGAGAATTGAAAATGATGGAAATGTGTTGTTCTCGGGTGGACTCGTGACAAATTCACGACACGAGCCTTTTTGGTAGAATGCTCAGATCTCCTCGTTACTTGCGTGTTTTAGGCTTGGACACTCGTATGGAACCGCTAAGAGGATAAGCTATCACCTCGACTTGCGAATTTCTGCTTCCCATATCTAGAACTCTAGTTATGACAGGTTGAAGTGAACCCTTGGTTAAGGTAGTTCCAAACTTGTTGTTTTGCGAAAGTTATCTATAGGGTTCTAGTTATTATGCTCTTCACTTGCGTCTAAGGCTTGGGTATAATGTATTGATCATGTTTTGGATTTGATATGTTTCATTTGCATGTATCACATGTTTTTGTTGACGGTTTTTTGTATGTCCCCCTTTGAGTCGGTTTTTACAAATGATACGGTTTGAGCACGGTTTGGTCTTGTGCTTTGCACTCTCATTCCCTTGGCTACCTTCCCGTTCGTAAGGCTGGAATGTCGGAACGGAGAGGTATCCTACTGCTTAAATGCATGTGCTAGTGGGCATACGACGACGTTGTTGGGAGTTGAACGCTATGCGTTGATCGACCCGGCCGTCAAATGTTGTATACTTGCGAGGGGGTGTTATTTGCATGTAGCGTACCGCTTGTATGATGCTGAGCTCTTTTCCGCCTCTTTCGTGGATTGATCTACCGAATTTGGGGTACTCGGCGTTTATTTTTGTAAGACCGAGTCTTGGATGCGAAATGTCATCGTGTGTCGAATCGGAACATGATTTATTCCGAGAGTCTGGCCAGATTTAGACTAGGACCGTATTATTATCGTCGTCCTACCAGGAGGAAATTAGTCTACCTACACGAAATGTCATCGTGTATGGGTTGAGGGAAATGTCATCCGTGAACGCCTTTTAATCATACTTGCCATGTACACGATGCTAGTGCGTTTCATTTACCGTGAGAGATGTCGTCTTGTGTCGTTCTTTGAATGCGTGATTTCATGATCTTGTTCATGGTCATTGCATGATTGAGACACGCGTATTGTCTTGGTTCCGTGAATGGATGAATATATGTCTGGATATTATACTGTGATCATCGCATGACTTGACTTGGTTTGTCTGTCGAGTCTCAATCTTATCAAACTTATACCGCTAACGGTGAGATGCAAGCCCTAGTGAGCGTATTCGGTTGCCTCAGAGTGTCTTCCCCGAGTCTTTGAATAATATGATGGTTTCGGATTTGATTTCCACATGATCTTATCATTATCTATCGAATTGCCCATCTATTCTTATCGTAACTCACATGGATATCTATATATGCATGATTTCACTTTTGTATTTCCTTATATGTACGTTTAATGTGATATGGCTGGGAGACCCCGGAGTTACTCCCCACTGATTGTGGCGTTCATGTTTTTCATGAATGAACAGGTTGCTTGCATTGGATGACTTTTTGTTTTGACTATTTTGGGTTCGGGTGTGAGCTAGCGGGCGTTGTCCCTGGAAGTTTCACCTCTAGACGATATTAGCTAGTTTTGCTAAACACTTGTTCTTTGCTAACATTTTGAGAGACTCCGTCTCTTTGTTGTATTTCCGTACTTAGTTTGTAATATTCTGACACTCCTCGTTTTATTTAACTTGCATGTATAAAAGTTTTTAAAAACTACTTATTTCCGCTATATAATTCACATGCTTGTATGTTTTATATTTCCGCATTCGCGAGGGATGTCACATACATGGTGCTAGTGCATGTCATTAACCGTGAGAGATTATGTTACCATATTCGTATGTTTGGATGGATGTTTATATGTTGATAACTTGTGACCGTTGGATGACTTGGCGTGGTTTATATGTCGAGTCTCTATCTTATCAAGTATATGCCGCTAACGGTGAGATGTAAGCTCTAGTGAGTATATAGTTGCCTAAGGGTGTCTTCTTCGAGTATGTCTATAATCGGATGCTTACAGTTTTGTACTTCATGCGCCTATATCTTTATATATTGAAATGCCTATTTATACTTCTCGTAATTCACATGTATATATATATATATGTATGCTTCTACTTGTCTATTACCGTTTAAGTATGTCATTTGTGATATGGCTGGGAGAACCCGGAGTTACTCCCCACTGACGGTGGCGTTCATGTTTTCATGGATGAACATGTTGCTTGGATGGATTTTGCTTGTCTTTTTGGGTTCGGGTGTGAGCTAGCGGGCGTTGGCCTCGACGATTCACCCCTAGACGTTTCATAGCTAGTTTAGCTAAACAACTTGATATTTGATAACGTTTTGAGAGACGACTTCTCTTTGTAGTATATTATACTTTAGCTTGTAATTATTTGACATTTCTCGTACTTTTATTTTGGCATGTTAAAAGTTTCAAAAATATCGTATTTTCCGCTATATAAATTGCATGTTTGTTATGTTTTTTTTCCGCTATCGCGAGGGATGTCACACATTATGTTTATTAAACATTTGCGATAATCAAAATTGGTTGATTTCAATTACAAATTGTTGTAGATTATATTAACCAAATATGAGATGACCCATTTTATTTACATGTAATTATAAAATATGACTTAATGATCGGGCCTGTCGCAAGCCCAATACAAAGATAATTTACCCAGACTAGGCTAATAACAAATTAATGTAATTAGGGAAGTAGGGGTCGATCGTCAGGGAGATAGTCTTTCTTATGGATTGTGAATCGTCTCACAATTGAGTTTTATCTAATGATTTTCTGGGTATTGGAATTGTGATGTCTAAACTAACAAAAGGCATAAATGAAAATAAGATAAAAGCAATTAAAGATGGAAGCAATAAAGCAAATGATGATTTAACAATAATGAGAAGCATCTAGGGAAATAGGTTCACACATGTAGATTGACATATTGATGAAATTGGATTTAGGATATTCAAGTAATTCATTGCGCGTTCGTAAGAATGGTGTGTTCATTACAATCATAGATCAGATGGTCTAGCAGGCTTTTTATGCGATTTACTAGGTCTTAATCCACCATGTCATGCTTTGTCTATTCAAATCTCGTATGTCTACCTTGGAAAAGAATTCCATACTAGTCAATGATTGTGATCAAGAATCGCAACTATCGTTAAAGTCCAAACATGCATAGACACAATGTTTTAAAAGCACAATTTCTTTTATCCAATTATCCTGTTTTAATCAATCTAACATGGCTACCCTACACCCTAGAAAGGTGACTACTCACTCATGATTATGTTTATGTCTACGATGATATTAACAATGAAAGTTAAGATAGGCATATTTAGTTGATTTTAACAATAATTTAGACTCTCTATGTGGCGATAATAACGACGCTATATGACAATCTAAGAAATGAAACTATGATTATAACAACATAAAAACGAATCTAAGTGATATGAATAGAGAATAACAATCAAATGGAAAACAATAAAGAACAATAAACAAAGGATAAATTAGGAATACCTAGATGACGATCAACAATGAAAGCGATAACGACAATAGAAATCCTTCGCATAGAAATACCGTAACTTGAATTACAACTCTTGTACCCAACAAAGTAGACTACAAAGATTGAAATTCTTATTGAACTAAACTAATGTTTTGATATGAAATGGACAGAAATAAACTAAGAACAAAAGACAAAAGTAGAAGATAATCTAAACTAGAAAGACTAAAGCTAAAGAAAAAACTAAAGATTACTCTAAAGAGATATGTAAGAAGATTGTGTGAGATATAAGATTAGATTGTGTGTTGTGTAGATAGTGTGACTAGAGCATCTATTTATAGTATTAGGGTTTCGTGGAGAAGAGGTCGGGCATTAAACACATAGGACAAAATAAGGAAGAAGGAGCCGTCATGCTTGGATCAGCAAGGATACCCGATCGGGTACACACTTACCCGATCGGGTTTGTGGTCTTCTAGAAGCGGTTGACTAACGTTTCATCTTCCTTTGCTTGACTTGACTTCCAACATCCCCCTTGATTTCTACAATCGGGTTGTTTGATAGGGTTTGATGTAAAGCGATGAATTCTTCCACCCAATTGATTGATCTTCCGACAACTACGAAACCGTCTTTGCTTCTTCTCTCTCTTAAGTTAGTGAACCTTCTTGAAATGCCTTACACATGGTCAAGCTTTCTTCTTCGAATCGTCGGGTTCTAGGCAAATGCTCGGGAATATAGAAGAAGGGCGTAGAAACGTCACTTTCCCTACAATACATGTTAGAACACAGGAATTCGCCTAGAAGACGATATTAGCTCATAAAATGGCTTAACAAAGCACAAATGACATACAAAACCGAGCTAAAGTGGGGGTTAAAATCATACAAATATTCACTTATCAAACTCCCCCAAGCTAAACCTTTGCTTGTCCTCAAGCAAACATAACAAACAATACCAGGACAAGGTTGCAAGCATTGGCTACTATACCATCAAGAAACAAATCTCAACGTAAAACTTTGAAAACATAATGAATCATAACCCAAAAGCAACGTGGGCAAGAATGATACATAAACATGGCTGAGATTTACATAACGGCGTAGCACAAAGAATTTCACTATAGAATTTCGGCTCTTGCATGATCTTTTGACAAATGGACTCTCACGGTACACTCGAACACTCATGTATGTAAAAGGTGATTTTTTTATATGTAAATGTTTTTGAGTCACTCACCTATCTACGACTTATGAAAATGTGTCCGCAGTCTAATATGGTAAACAATTCAAAACAAAAGTCAAAAATCATAATGCACATAGAAAAGAAGCCGAAAAAATAAGATGGCTTTTTGGGAAATGGGTGAAAGGTGGACAAATAGTTATGGTCGTGTGAAGATTAGAATGAGCTAGCAACTGACCAATGATAAATGAATACTCAATCCAAACTTTCGATCAATTTCCCAGAAGACGGAGAACGAAGCCTAAAAGCAACAAATTGGCTTATTACACACGAAACACAAGGGTAAACTCCTTCTATTGATTTGACATTTTGAGGAGATACTCACAACTTCTTCTCTTATTTCTTTTTCTTTTCATTTTTTCTACATTTTTTCTTTTCTTCTTTTGAACATAACTTCACTTCTTGAACTTTTTCGTTCTTCCAAATTCACTTTGACAGATAAGAACAAAATCTTCTCAAAAGAGCACCCATACACAATAGTCTAGCTACTAGCTCAAAAAGTAGGCAGTTTTTATTTGTAGCTATTATTTTGTGAAATAATTGTATGAAGGGGCAGTTTTGACATGACACACATCACAAGGAGAACTACACACACCTAGATGAGACTGGGTATGGATGTACCAGTCTAAGGAGGTTCTACCTTACAATATATGTAGTTTGCCAAATGTCAAGATCAAGCGTACTCACCTATAGATTCATCACATGCCTAGTGTGTACAAGACTTCCCCATGTATGCAAAATTCAATGAATATTGAATCATTATGGTTTGAAAGCTCTAAGTTTGGGAAATGTAACATGATAGCATAATAGACAAGCAAGCAAAGCATGAAAAGCATTCAATTGTGTTCAAGAATTTAAAATTGTTCTCTAAAATCTTCTCTTTCTTACTAAAAAGTTGAAAATTATGACTAAAATGCAAAATGGGAAAATGCAATCCCTCCCCCAAGCTAAACATCACATTGTCCTCAATGTGAGCACAAAAACTAAATATGCAATGAGATGCTTAATGGGAAGAAAGGAAAAATGAAAGAAGAATGAAGCTTTACTAGTCAGCGCGGACTCCCCTAAGCTAGTCTTTTGGACTTGATAAGGAAGGTCTTCAGATATTCTTCAAAAAATCTTTCATCTGCAAAGAAATCTAACAAAACAACGTAAAAGGGAAAAATCAAAAATAAAAATGCAAAAAGGGAAAACATGGGTTGCCTCCCGAGAAGCGCTTGTTTAACGTCTTGCTCGACGAATTTTTCTATGAAATCATTGGGTTGGGGATGGACGCTCTGTATAGACAATATCTAAACATCCGATGATAGAATTGCTATAGTAGAGTTTCAGACTGTGTCCATTAACTTTGAATTTCTCACCATTGCTAGTCATTAGTTCCACATAGCCGTACTTGCTCACATATGTGACAGTGAATGGTCCAGACCATCGTGATCGAAGTTTTCCCGGAAAGATTTTCAGACGGGAGTTGAAAAGAAGTACTTGGTCACCGACATTAAACTCTTTTTTAATTATCCTCTTGTCGTGCCAACGCTTCGTTTTTTCCTTGTAGATCCTAGAATTCTCATAAGCTTGCAAAAGAAATTCTTCTAACTCATTGAGTTGCAAAAGTCTTCTATCAGCGCTAAGCTTAGTGTCTAAGTTGAGTTCTTTGATAGCCCAGTAAGTTTTATACTCTAACTCGACAGGAAGATGACAGGCCTTTCCATAAACCAACCGATAGGGAGATGTTCCAATCGGGGTTTTGAAAGCTGTGCGATAAGCCCATAAGGTGTCATCGAGCTTATTACTCCAGTCGGTTCTAGATCTTGAGACTACTTTCTGAAGAATTGTTTTCAACTCTCTATTTGAGACTTCTACTTGACCGCTGGTCTGAGGGTGGTAGGCTAATCCTCGTCTGTGATACACACCATATTTAGAAAGCAAAGTGTCTAACTGCTTTTCTCCAAAATGAGTTCCTCGATCACTAATCATGGCTCTGGGTACACCAAAACGTGGAAATATGATCTTCTTAAATAGCCGTATCACAGCTCTAGCATCATTTGTGGGAGTGGCAATTGCTTCTACCCACTTAGAAACATAGTCAACAGCGACTAAGATGTAACGATTTCCGTTAGAAGAAGGGAATGGTCCTTTGATAGTCAATACCCCAGACATCGAATATTTCGACTTCTAATATGCCGTTTAGAGGCATTTCATGTCTCTTGGATATTTGACCCATTCGTTGACAAGCGTCACAAGCCATAACAAAGTCTTTTGAATTTTTAAACATTGTGGGCCAGAAAAACCCGGATTGTAAGACTTTGGCTACGGTCTTGGACGGACCATGATGACCACCATAAGCAGATGAGTGGCATCCTTCTAAAACTCCTTTAACTTCCCATTGGGGGATACATCGTCTGTAAAGACCATCAGAGCACTGCTTGAAAAGATAAGGATCATCCCAAACAAAGAATTTTGCATCATGCAAAAATCTCTTTCTTTGGTTATAAGAAAGGTCAGAAGGTAGCTGGCGACTGACAAGAAAATTGGCCATATCAGCATACCAAGGAGAAGAGTCAGTAATCGCCATTAATGAATCATCAGCAAACGAATCATTAATAGGCGTTGGTAATCCTATTTAAGTTACTCTTATCCTTGAAAGATGGTCAACGACTACATTTTCTGCTCCTTTCTTATCCCGGATCTCTAGATCAAACTCTTGATGGAGTAAGATCCATCGGATAAGTCGAGGTTTTGCCTCTTTCTTTGAAAGCAGATATTTCAAAGCAGCATGGTCAGTGTAAACAATTACTTTAGATCCTATAAGGTAAGAACATAATTTGTCTAAGGCGTAGACAATGGCAAGAAGTTCTTTTTCAGTGGTGGCATAGTTGATTTGGGCAGGATCTAAGGTTTTACTAGCATAGTAAATTGCATGAAGGAACTTTTCCTTTCTTTGCCCTAAAACAACTCCAACGGCATAATCACTCGCATCGCACATAAGATCAAATGGAAGATTCCAATCAGGTGACTGGATTATAGGTGCGGTGATTAAAGCGCGTTTGATTTTGTTGAATGCCTCAAGGCATTCATTTGTGAAATTAAAAGGTGCATCCTTAAAAAGGAGCTCAGTCAGGGGCTTGGCTATTTTTGAAAAATCTTTAATAAACCGTCGGTAGAAACCGGCGTGGCCAAGGAAACTCTTGATTCCTTTTACATTAGCAGGTGGTGGCAGTTGTTCAATAACTTGGATCTTAGCTCGATCCAGTTCAATAGCTCTTTCGGAAATGATGTGTCCTAAAACTACACCTTCGTTCACCATGAAGTGACACTTTTCCCAATTGAGAACAAGGTCGACTTCTTCACAGTGTTTCAGTACTTTCGACAGATTTGTCAAACAATTATCAAAGGAAATGCCATAGACGCTAAAATCGTCCATGAATACTTCCATGATAGTCTCAACAAAATCGGAAAAGATACTATTCATGCAACGCTGGAAAGTTGCAGGTGCATTACACAAGCCAAATGGCATTCGGCGATAAGCGAAAGTACCATAGGGACAGGTGAAGGTGGTTTTCTCTTGGTCCTCAGGGTGGATAGGAATTTGGAAAAATCCTGAGTAACCATCTAAATAGCAGAAATATTTGTGGCAAGCTAACCTCTCTAGCATTTGATCAATGAAGGATAGAGGATAGTGATCTTTTCGAGTTGATTGATTCAACTTCCTGTAGTAGATGCACATACGCCATCCCGTCACAATCCTTGTGGGGATGAGCTCATTCTTTTCATTCTTGACTTATGTTGTTCCTCCTTTCTTGGGAACAACTTGGACATGGCTAACCCATTTTGAGTCAGAAATTGCATAGATTATGCCAGCATCTAGTAATTTCATAACTTTAGCTTGAACTACTTCTTGCATGTTAGGATTAAGACGGCGTTAACCTTGAACACAAGGTCTTTGACCTTCTTCTAAGTTGATTCTATGCATGCAAAAGTCGGGGCTTATGCCTGTGAGATCTTCAAGCTTATAACCTATTGCCTTCTTATGTTTTTTCAAAACAGTCAATAGTGAGTTTAATTGATTTTCATCTAGGAGAGCACTCACTATGACCGGGCAATATTCAGATTCATCTAAAAAGGCATATTTTAGATTTGAGGGAAAAGGTTTAAGTTCAGGTTTATGTACTTCTGCCTTGGCAGGAGCATCAATTAAGCTTATGAACTCCTCAACTTCTTCAGACAGTATCTCTTTACCAGTCAGGTCCCTTTCCAGCTCACTGATCTCAAAATTGTCGTTCTCAGAGATATCCTCTAACAATGAAATTGCTTCTAAAGGATCCTCAATTATTGATGGATACAGAGATTCATCAATGATTGAGTCGACAATGTCAAGGAAACAGCAAGGCTCTTCAAGCATAGGGCTCTTCATTGCACTGTTTAAGTTGTAGGTGACTTTATCATCGCCTACTTCTAGTGTCAATTTTCCATTCTTGACATCGATTACTGCTCCCGCAGTGTGTAGAAATGACTTTCCTAAAATAATAGGGATTTGCGAATCTTCAGCCATATCTAACACTATGAAATCGACTGGAATAAAAAATCTTCCTACTCTAACAGGTACATCTTCTAAAACTCCCATAAGTTGTTTTAGAGAACGATCTGCCATTTGCAGGGTGATACTTGTGCATTTCAGAACTCCCATATTCAATTTTTCGCAAATGGAATAGGGCATAACGCTTACACTAGCACCTAGATCGCATAAAGCTTTATCAATAGTGTAGGTGCCTATAGTGCAAGGTATAGAGAAACTACCATGATCCTTTAACTTAGGAGGGGACTTGTTTTGCAATAACGCACTGCATTCAGCGGTGAATGCTATGATTTCTACATCATCTAGAGTCCTCTTTTTAGTTAAGATATCCTTCATGAATTTCGTGTAAGAAGGGATTTGAGTGATTAATTCAGTGAAGGGAACTGTTACTTGGAGGTTTTTGACTACTTCCAAGAATTTACCGAACTGGGTTTCCTTATGATTTCTTCTCAAACGTTGGGGAAATGGAACTTGAATTTTTATGGGTTCCTTTTCAGGTTCATCCTTCTTAACAAGTTTGTCTTCCGCTTCCTTAGCGGTGGATGGTTGAGAATCTTTTTGGCTCCCTACTTGTGAAGGCTCAACTGTTGGTTTTTTGGGTTGCTGAGGTTCCGCATAAGTGGTACCACTCCTAAGGGTGATAGCATTTGCGGTGTCCCTCGGTTGTTCACCATGAGGTGGGAGTTGGCCTTGTTTTATTTAGGCATTAGAGGCAGCCAATTGGGCCATTTGAGTTTCAAGCATCTTGATGGCAGCACCTTGAGCTTGATCACTCTTTTGAAGTTGGGCAAACATTGAATCTTGCTTTTGAACAACTTGTAGAAGCATGGATTCAATTTTGCTCAAGCTTGAGTCATTAGGTTGGCCTTGAATTTGAGGTGGTTGGTGTTGATTTTGGTAAGGTTGGTTTAAGTTAGGTTGGAATGAAGGTCTTTGGTTTTGAAAACCAGGTGGATTGTAAGGCTTTTGTTGGTGTGGTATGAATGATTGTTGAGTTTGTTGGTGGGGATTTTGAACGTTAGTGCTTTTGTAGGACAAAAAAGGGTGGTTTTTTGTGTTTTCGTTATTAAAGTTTGAGAAAGCGTTGCCTTGCCTATATCCTTGATAGGCATTGACTTGCTCTACCGAACTTCTACATTCTTGAAAACTATGCCCTCCAATCCCACATGTCTCACATACCACTACGTGGTTAGTGACGTTGATATGTTCCTTGGATTGGGAAGAGCTTCCTACTTGATGCTGCAGAAGGGCTAATTGGGCTTCAAGGAGTGCTACTTTACTTGAATCATCCTGCTTGGCTTTGAGTGGCATAGCACGCGAGTTGCTATACTGAGAATCGTGGATTGCCATTGACTCGATAGTCGTACTAGCTATTTCTACATCGATTTGATCGAAACGACCATTGTTAGCGGAGTCGAGGATACGACGCGATTCGCCACAACAACCGTTGTAGAAGGTAATAGCTAGGAACCATGAATCAAGGCCATGATGAGGGCATTCTCTTTGTAATTCTTTGTACCTTTCCCATGCCTCATGAAGGCTTTCGTCGCCTCTCTGACGGAATCCAGTAATTTGACTTCATAAGAGCGCGGTTCGTTCGGGTGGAAAGTACTTTTGATAGAAAGCAAGAGCTAGACCATCCCAGTCGGCTATTCCTAAGGCAACTCGGTCAAGACTGTTGATCCAGAGTTTTGCCTTTCCTCTTAAAGAGAAGGGAAAGAGCATTTCCCTAATCTGCTCATGGGATACTCCAGTTTGTCTAATCGTGGAGCAATAGTCACAGAAGTTTTGGATATGAAGGTTGGGATCTTCTGTGGCATTGCCACCAAATTGATTTCTTTCTATTAAATTGATGAAGGCAGGTTTTATTTCGAAGTTTTGGGCTGTAATTTGAGGTGTAGCGATACCCCTTGGAAGTGTATCTGCGGTGGGTTTAGAATGGTCGGAAAGTCGAACCATTTTCTTTTGTGAAGATGAAGATGGAGTGTGGGTTGAAAGTTGATTAGTTATTGGGAATGGAGATGAGAATGGATCTTCTTCTCCTTCAAGATTAGGTAGGATATCCGAGTATTTCTCACGAATACGATCTAAACTTGAAATATCAAAAGCTTTTAAAATTTTGTTGAATAGCTTTAGTTTCCTACGCAAAGTTCTTTCTAGTTCGGGGTCTAAAGGAATAGGGGTCCCTAGTCTAGAAGATCTGGGCATAAGATAGAAAAGCTAAGATAAAAAATCAAGAGAGGTCTAAAGGAATTTGAGTTCCTAAAGATTAGATAAAACTAATTGTGATAAAAAATCACAAGAAAAACGAAAACTAAACCGTGCTCCCCGGCAACGGCGCCAAAATTTGATCGGGCCTGTCGCAAGCCCAATACAAAGATAATTTACCCAGACTAGGCTAATAACAAATTAATGTAATTAGGGAAGTAGGGGTCGATCCTCAGGGAGATGGTGTTTCCTATGGATTGTAAATCGTCTCACAATTGAGTTTTATCTAATGATTTTCTGGGTATTGGAATTGTGATGTCTAAACTAACAAAAGGCATAAATGAAAATAAGATAAAAGCAATTAAAGATGAAAGCAATAAAGCAAATGATGATTTAACAATAATGAGAAGCATCTATGGAAATAGGTTCACACATGTAGATTGACATATTGATGAAATTGGATTTAGGATATGCAACTAATTCATTGCACGTTCGTAAGAATGGTGTGTTCATTACAATCATAGATCAGATGGTCTAGCAGGCTTTTTATGCGATTTACAAGGTCTTAATCCACCATGTCATGCTTTGTCTATTCAAATCTCGTATGTCTACCTTGGAAAAGAATTCCATACTAGTCAATGATTGTGATCAAGAATCGTCAACTATCGTTAAAGTCCAAACATGCATAGACACAATGTTTTAAAGCACAATTTCTTTTATCCAATTATCATGTTTTAATCAATCTAACATGGCTACCCTACACCCTAGAAAGGTGACTACTCACTCATGATTATGTTTATGTCTACGATGATATTAACAATGAAAGTTAAGATAGGCATATTTAGTTGATTTTAACAATAGTTTAGACTCTCTATGTGGTGATAATAACGATACTATATGACAATCTGAGAAATGAAACTATGATTATAACAACATAAAAACGAATGACAATAGAAATCCTTCGCATAGAAATACCGTACCTTGAATTACAACTCTTGTACCCAACAAAGTAGACTACAAAGATTGAAATTCTTATTGAACTAAACTAATGTTTTGATATGAAATGGACAGAAATAAACTAAGAACAAAAGACAAAAGTAGAAGATAATTTAAACTAGAAAGACTAAAGCTAAAGAAAAAACTAAAGATTACTCTAAAGAGATATGTAAGAAGATTGTGTGAGATATAAGATTAGATTGTGTGTTGTGTAGATAGTGTGACTAGAGCATCTATTTATAGTATTAGGGTTTCGTGGAGAAGAGGTCGGGCATTAAACACATAGGACAAAATAAGGAAGAAGAAGCCGTCATGCTTGGATCAACAAGGATACCCGATCCGGTACACACTTACCCGATCGGGTATGTGGTCTTCTAGAAGCGGATGACTAACGTTTCATCTTCCTTTGCTTGACTTGACTTCCAACATCCCCCTTGACTTCTACAATCGGGTTGTTTGATAGGGTTTGATGTAAAGCGATGAATTCTTCCACCCAATTGATTGATCTTCCGACAACTACGAAACCGTCTTTGCTTCTTCTCTCTCTTAAGTTAGTGAACCTTCTTGAAATGCCTTACACATGGTTCTAGGCAAATGCTCGGGAATATAGAAGAAGGGCGTAGAAACGTCACTTTCCCTACAAAACAGGTTAGAACACAGGAATTCGCCTAGAAGACGATATTAGCTCATAAAATGGCTTAACAAAGCACAAATGACATACAAAACCGAGCTAAAGTGGGGGTTAAAATCATACAAATATTCACTTATCACTTAAAATGTTAAGTCTAATTATTTGTTATGAAATTGCGATTAAATTGGTTAAATGCACATTTATAAGAAAAATTACATGTTACATGTCACATTTCACATATGTGACAAATGACAAATTTGCAAAAATAAAATGGACACCCATATTACAAATGGGTGCACCGGTTTTGTAGTGTAGTTTAAGGGAATTAGTTTTTGTGTATGATTCTAATTGAGAATTAGACACAATCATACACTAGACTAATTCCTACACACTACCTACTTACTTTGTAAAGACAAATGAAAGTGACATGACACCCCAAATTATGTGGGGTGGCCGGATCCTACCTGCAACAACAAGAGGAAATTTTTCCTTCTTATTGTGTGCACTTCATCTCATTTGAACAAAACACATGCAAAATTGCTTATCTCTCTTATTCTCTACCTTCTCACTAAAACTTAAGAAGTAACATACAGCTTGAAGTTCATATTTTCTAATAACATTACTAGTGTAGTAATAAAAGGTTATTAGATTTATATTAAAGGGTTACTACTTATAATACTAGTGTAGTATTTTAGTAGAGATTAAAGGGTTGTCTTGGGTGCAATTAATTGGAGAGTTTCTACTTTGAAACTTGGAAGATCATCCTCATTATACTAGCTCAAGAAAATTATTTGAAAAGAGTTCAATTATTGTGCCCATTTCCTTCATACTCAATGTAAGAATAAATTGTTCTTTCTTGTTCTTTTGTTATGCATGCATAAGATTCACTTAGTTTAAGAGCAAAATATTCATAAGATGATATTAGAAATGTTTAATATTGAGTTTAAGAAACTTACATGTGGTATCAAGAGCTTTGGTTGTTGTATGCATAATCGTTTTATAGTTTTTTTGAGTTAATATAACTTCAAGAAAACTAGTAATTTGTGTTTTATGAGATAAAATAACAAAGTCATTTGCATGTCAATATATTCTTTTCCGAATATGATTTTAGGTCATTTTGATGATATATGGAAATTTATATTGCTCAAATATGATATTTAGTGTTTTTATTACATTTTAAAGAGTAAAATGATGTTTAAAATGCTAAAAATAGTTAGACATATCATATGACCTTGAACCTTTTACACGACTTCAGATTCATATTTTACTTAGTGTATGTAAAATTTCATGTAAAGTGGATTATTTCTCATGATTTATAATTTTTATATGATAAAATGGAATAAATGAAGGTTAGATGGTTAAAAATACTTCTGCTTCGAATATGACCATGATATTTTAGTATGTTGTCAAAATCATATTTTAATTGTATACTAGATAATTTGAGACCTATTTGATTTGTCTAGCATGATTTATAAATTTTTAATGTAAAAATGGAATAAAAAGTGACTAATCTAGCAAATATAGCTAAAAATAATTTTATGTCATGAGAAAATTGTTACTGGTTGCATAGTTGTTCCACATTTTAGATCAAATGTTGAAAATTTAATTAGATTAATTTTCACATGCTTTATGTATTTTGTTTGATAAAACCGATAAAGCGCAACTGATTTTTCTCTAAAAAAAATTCGAAATTTTAAAACATGATTTTTGACATTTTGAGTGTCATGGAAATGTTCCAGAATGTACAAAAATTTAAAATTATTTTAATTAAATTTGGATTTATTTGATTAAATTATGATTTTAAAGTCTAATGATGAGCAATGATAAAACAACAAGTTGAATTATTGTCAAAAATTGAGTGATGACTAATTTTTGAGTCCTAAATCAGTTTGGATAATTAACTTGGACTTAAATATGATTTAAGTATTGTTTGGTGATATTAAAGTGTTAATATCACGCATTTCCGTAAAACCGGGTTATATACGACATAATATTTAAATAGGGAGATTTGGCATTTAAAATGAGCATGTTTTATACATATTATAATGTTGCATATTTAATTTATGAATGTCATATTTTCATTTATGAATGTCATAATTTATTTATGTAATTTTTAATTATGTAATTTAATCCTTGTATGGCCTTAGTTTTAATCGATATTGCCCGAAATGTACAGGAATATTGATTCGGTTGTATTTACTGTGATCTCGTATCACTTTCATTGTAATATTTTATTTTTAA
Source organism: Heliosperma pusillum (assembly GCA_022085475.1). NCBI lineage: Eukaryota > Viridiplantae > Streptophyta > Magnoliopsida > Caryophyllales > Caryophyllaceae > Heliosperma > Heliosperma pusillum. The sequence continues at coordinate 16,485 of JAIUZE010016830.1, forward strand.
AAATGAATAATAGAAAAAGCTGTGTAATTTTTATTATATTTTATAATTATTTTATTACGGAGTTTCCCAAAGACGGTGCCATTCGGAAAGGCATTCCGAGAGAGACGGTGACCTTGGGAGGTGTGCTTATGAAGGTCAACGGACCAAAGGAGTTGGTTTCCGAATTTGTAATAGATTATATGATTTTCTATTTTAGGAAAGGCCATACTAGGAGTTTTATTTTTTTTTGCTTGCATTTTATTTTATATGTTTGCATGCAATGCCAAATCGCCATAACATGACATGCATATTTCATCAAGTCATCGATCGTGTCAATTAAAATTATCGATAATTCATTGATTTAGTTCACTTAAACGAGATAGATAATAAATTGACATGACCTCTCAAAATAAATAATTGAGATCAAGCCTTACAAAATAGTACAACCCATGAATTCCAATTTCGCAAGGAAGTAGGCTCGGCTCACCGGGGTACTAAACTTGTTATGTTGGGTAAGTGGGGTAATAAAGGTTATTGCTTCGAAATTTGGGCTGAGCTCAACAGAAGTATTTGCGACCGTAGCCGCATGTGTTCCGGGATTAAGATAAATATTAAAGTAATATTATCGACCGAGAGTTCTAACGTAGAATCGATTAAAGAGTTAATCCACCGAATTATGTTAATGAGGGATGAATCGGCTCACCGTGCCCAAGTTGATATGAATTTGGATCTCGAAATCATTTATAATAGTTGGGTAGAGGTCACTATATAAATGTTCAAACTTGTTTAAAATGTTTACAAGTATTTAAAATGATATATGTTGACATGTCCTTTATGTCTAAAATTTGTAGTTAACTTTGTACAATCACAATAGCTAGTTCATAAACCACCATCACCACTAACGCTCCAACTCTCACCAATGTCTCATGGCTTCGATCATTCATGGATCGATGCAAGTTAGAAAAAAATGGCGCAAATTTTGCTGATTGGGATGCGCAACCCAGTTTGGTCGCGGAGGGTGACAACAAGCTTCGTGACGTTACTGAGGCCTCTTCCACCGCACCTAACGTAAGGTCAACCGCCGGCGCAAGGCGAGCCAATGAGGCTTACCATAAAGAATCCGCCGCGATAAAAAATGTGTTGGATCTTCTCGATGGAGGCCGATCTCTAAAGGAGTGCTATAAAGATGAGAACGACCTATGAGATCTACACGAAGCTTGTGACCATGTTTTTACAAGCTCCTAGGATCATACAAAATGAGACGGCTTCCGCGTTTTTTGACATGAGCTTAAAAGAGGGCCAAAAGGTTAGCCCTCATGTTCTCAAATTTATGGAGCATGTCGAGACTCTCAAATTGCAAGGGGTTGACAATCCCGAACAACTTGTTATTGACGAAGTACTACATTCCTTGGGGAAAATCAAGGCATATGTGCAGTTTAGGGTAAACTACAATATTCAAAACATGAGAACCTCTCTCCATGAATTGCACAAGATGCTTGTGCAAGCCGAGAGAGACATGGGACTAAATTTTAGCACCTCCAAGGATGTACTCAACATAAATAGAAAGACTCAGGGGAAGTTCAAGAAAAGTGCTAGCAAAGAAAAAACGCCCTCCACCTCCAAAGGCAAGGGAAAAGCTATTGAGAATAGCTCTCCCAAACCACAAAAGGGGGTCTCGACAGAGGACAAATGACATTATTGTAATGGTGTGGGGCATGGGAAGAGGAATTGCTCTAAATATCTAGGAGATATCAAAGCTGAAAAGGTTCTTCTAGTAGGTAAATATTTATCCCTATCATTTATGTTATGATCTCAACTTTGGTATATAGATATATACGAATTGTGATTCTTACCCTTTTTATTGTAATTAGGGCACGCAAGCAAAGATAAGGTCAAGCACAAGCAAGCCTAATAAGGCTCTTCAAAGGAAGCTAGAAGTAGCTCACCATGGTTGAAAACCTAAGGAAGCTTGGCCTCAAGATTGTCTCCCTTTTTGATTGTATTATGGTTGTTTGGAACATTTTTTATTTCCTCGTTAGACATGGAAGTTTTTTAATTTTTAAAGAACAATTTGTTGTAATTGAATATTTATTGACTTTGATTTCAACCCAAGTCACTCGGTTTGTGGAAACTTTTATTGTTCTAAAACTTGTCATTATACACTACTTGCATTTAAATAGCATAAATTGTATCGACTCAAATTGATCATTATAATAAGATCATAAGTTAAGAATTTGATTCTCCTTTTGAAAGATCAACTGTTAAGTCAAATTGAGTTATTGAACTCAAAGTAGGGAATCTACCAAACCAATTGGCCACACCACTTATAAATATGGTAAATGACATGGATTTGGGTCCACTTCTTAACCTTATAGAAGTTATCTATCTCGAAGTTAAGATACGATGTCTTTACAATAAAGTCTTTAATAAATCATTAAAGGTCAAGTTGTGATACTTCTACCTCCCTCACAATAATGAGTAAAAAGTTTTTTGTGGTTCATAAGGCTATCTTTACAAAGTATTTTGTGGCTCATAAGGCTATCTTTAAGGAAAAATAGTTGTATTTTTCTAAACATAGAGTGGGAGAAAATAAGCCACAACATAAAACTAGTAAGCAACTAGTGAGAAAACCAAAAGAAAATGTTCTTAGGTTAGACTCAAGACTAGTGACGAGACCAAAAGAAAGCGTTCTTAGGTGAATCCTTTGACTAGTGACGAGACCAAACGAAGATGTTCTTCAATTAATAGGATTATGATCTATGAAGTGGAAGTACCTAGAAATTTTAAAATTCGATTTTCTATAGAGACTTATGAAATTAAATGGAATATTTGCAAATGAATAATTTATTTGGAGTTGTCCAATAATAAATCATACACATGAATATGTTTTATTTGGAGTTGTCCAATTATAGTTGCATGGATAGACAAGAAGATGTCTACAAAAGCTAAGTTAATGTGTAACTATGCTAAGATCCAAATTTTCAATAATATACCTTATAGTGAGTGTGTACAAGATACAAAACAAAACCATTTTTCAAATAGGGATTTGGGATGGGATGTGTACATGATACAAGCCTAAGGTTTCTACCAACACTTAGAAGTTGTGATGACTATTTCTATTATGTGATATAAGAAGAGTTTCACTCGAATTGTCAAGAAGTCATGTGTAGACATGAACTAAAGTAGGAGTTAAAGTTATCATGTAAAGACATGAAGTTCAGTGGGAGAAATTGTCTTCCTCGTGAATGGCACATCACTCATTGTGAGTGACATATTCATACGACCTTTTGAAAAGGAGTGGTTGGATTTTCAATTATCGATGAATGAAGGCATCATGCATACTAAAATAAAATCTATTATGGAATAGAAGATTTTAGCTTGGCATTTCGACAAGTGTCTTATATAGATAAGTTCCTGCATCTATTTTCAACAAGTTGAGCAGGTTTTTCATGTTGATGAAAGTGGGATCACTATGAAAGGGTCATAGTTATCCACTGAACCTAAGAGTTGTTGATCACGTGATTACTAATGTTTCCGTCATTAGGTCAATCATGTGTGCCGTGATATGCACGTACCTGAATGACTTTAATGTTTGGAACATGACAAGCCTATAACAAATCAATCTACATGATTATCATTTGATAGCCTACAAGAACATCCATGAGGTTCTCAAGGAGAACTTGGGATACATTCTTGAGTTTGGTAGAGAAAATTTGGATATGTGGTACAAGTTACACAAATCCAAATTTCCAAACTTATAAGGATTTGTTGAAATCCTAGGCATACTTTATACTTTTGTTATACAAAAGGCAAATAACTAAAAGGCATGATTGAAGTGTCGATCATTAGAAATTCTACAAATAAAGACCTAGTACATTAAAATGAGAAAAATGTGTCTTGCAAGGAGCTAATGGTAGATCCTTTCACCTAAATACCTATCAGTTATCATGAAAACGAGTGGGAGCATCTTCCAAGTTAAAGAGCAAAACTCTAGATAAGGATCTAGACATGTACCTAATTGAATTCATGTTATTAGGAATAATGTGGAATAGAAGGAAAAAGCAATTCACAAGGTTGGAATAAATGAATACATGATATATTCATTACCCAAGCGTTTATTGTATTTAATAAGATCGTCATGAATTGCCATAGACGAAATAAACTTTAGATTATATGATATGAAGCAATAACATTGTGTTGATTGTTCATATATGATAATCACATTTATCGTTTGAGTTTCTAAAACTCGTTTTTGTGCTTTGTTATATCCAAATGGGTTGTAGAGACAATTTTGGACCCCATTAAAGTGGACTGGATTAACATAGCATTGGCCTCTAGTTGCTTATATGAGGCGACGTCTCCAAGTGACTAGAGTGTGATGCGATTGATGGCAAGTTCAAGTGCCATAAGGTCATAAGTGATGACCAGTCGATCACATAGACAGACTGTAAGGGACAATCTATCGGGCAGTGACCGCTTATAGAGTTCTGACAATTCTTGTAGCCTGGTCGTGGCAAGAGCTACTATAGTATTATTTTTGAGTCGATTCTTTTGACTAAAGACGGTTCGCCTAAGGTGGCACAGTTTCAGAGTGACTTTGATTTATGCTCTACGACCTTCGTAACTGGGGTCAAATAGGCATCTTTTGGGTCATGATGAGCTGTGGCTATTCAAAGGGAATGGTGCGATAAGAATTATCCACCCCTTTTCACTGTTGTTTTAAAATCTCAAGGCCACTCGAGGAGTAGTAAGCTAAAAATGCGTGCCCACACTCAGAAGGTATCTATAGTAGATAATTCCGGTCAGACAGTTACTCTCCAGATCGAGGAAACCACTCATGATATGATCAAATGCAAGTACGACCTTCAAGACACCTTGCGTTGAGTGGGAGATATGTAATAAGCCAAGAGAATTGGTGACAGACACTTGTCTCGGACAAGAGAATTGGTGACGCACACTTGTCTCGGACAAGTGGGAGATTGTTAGAGTGAGTGCCCCAACAATAATGCGATCACTTAATTAAATATTAATAATAAGAATACAAAGGGATAATGAATATTATAGTCAACTGGTCAACATTAATCGGTAACGATTGGCTCACTTGAGTTTGACATTACTTTCGTATGACGGTGGTGATCAGTTGATCCCTTGAGGTCACACCTAAAGGACAATTCCCTAATCATGTACATTAATTAAATGTATAGCGATACAGATTAATTAATCCCTTAAATTGAACTAAGTTTATATTGTAAGTGAGAATTATATCTTATTGTAATATGATTAAATAAAATTCATTTAAGTAAGTTAATTGTTATATTACTAAGAATACATTATGTTTATGAAACATTTGAGATAAGCAAAATTGGTTGATTGTAATTACAAATTGTTGTAGATTATATCAACCAAAAATAAGATGACCCATTTTATTTACATGTAATTATGAAATATGACTTAAAATTTTAAGTATAATTATTTGTTATGAAATTGCAATTAAATTGGTTAAATGCACATTTATAAGCAAAATTACATGTTACATGTCACATGTCACATGTCACATGTCACATGTCACATATGTGACAAATGACAAATTTCAAAAATAAAATGGACACCCTTATTACAAATGGGTGCACCAGTTTTGTAGTGTAGTTTAAGGGGAATAGTTTTTGTGTATTATTCTAATTGAGAATTGGACACAATCATACACTAGACTAATTGCTACACACTACCTACTTACCTTGTAAAGGCAAATGAAAGTGACATGACACCCCAAATCATGTGGGGTGGCCGGATCCTACGTGCAACAACAAGAGGAAATTTTTCCTTCTTATTGTCTGCACTTCATCTCATTTTAACATGACACATGCAAACTTGCTTATCTCTCTTATTCTCTAACTTCTCACTAAAACTTGAAAAGTAACATACAACTTGAAGTTCATATTTTCTAATAACATTACTAGTGTAGTAATAAAAGGTTATTAGATTTATATTAAAGGGTTACTTTTTATAATACTAGTGTGGTATTTTAGTAGAGATTAAAGGGTTGTCTTGAGTGCAACTAATTGGAGAGTTTCTACTTTGAAACTTGGAAGATCATCCTCATTATAGTAGCTCAAAAATAATATTTGAAAGGAGTTCAATTATTGTGCCTATTTCCTTCATACTCAATGTAAGAAATTGTTCTTTCTTATTCTTTTGTTATACATGCATAATATTCACATAGTTTAAGAGTAAACTATTCATAAGATGATATTAGAAATGTCTAATATTGAGTTCAAGAAACTTACAGGGCATATGTATAGATTTCGTATTTTTATTGTTATCGTTCCGTTAGCTGTTGCCTTGTGAGTTTAAAAGAAAAGCCTAATCGATGGAGATTTATTAATCGTTATTGTTAATTTCCTTGTTCTTTTAGATTTTGGTCGAGAGGCTTGAATGTTGGAGTAGTTTTGCATGTGGATTGGAATGTTTTGACTTAAAGGGTATAAGAAAGTCGTTAGATTTGAGTACGATGTACTTGAGGTTGTAAATGGTTAATTTTCGTTTGGAGGATTTTATGGCGATATGGTGTTAGAGTGTATAATGTTTGAGTGGATGGATTCGTTGGCAATGAGGATAAAATTTAGGATTTTGGGTGGAGGAGGATTTTAGGTTGAGTATTATGCGGTCGAGATAGGGCGAGTGTCCAGAAGGATGTTATGAGTAATCGTGGTAAATGATCGATCTAATGTTTCATATTGAGGATTTTTGGAGGGATTCGAGGTGATATGAAAAATGAATGGTGTTGGGATTGTGATATATTTGACAGTGTTGTGTAGTACACGGCGGGACCACGGACCGGAACAAGCACAGTGATACGTATTTGTGGAGTCGCCACCAATTTTTATGGGAAATTGGAATCGTTCGAATACTTTATGCCATGTCAGGACACAAAGTAATGACATTAACAGTAAGAACTCGTTACCCTTAGCATTTTATGTCTAGAATGACTCTCGTGGATGCCAATGAACACGGATTTTCACAGAAATCTGGAGTAAGGGGTGAAGGTACATATGAGGAAGCTCTTTAATCGAACACCTAATCCCGCCTGCCTTAATAGCGGCCTCTACTAATGATTAGGGAAATTGTTCGTATTTGGTATGTTATCGATTGTATGCATGCAATACAAGATCCAGCGTTTTAATCCTAACATGTGAATTAGACTATGTCGGTGAACATGTAATTAGCACTCAATTATGTCGAAATTGGGAATTAGAATTAATTATGTACGAAAGGCAAGGAAATCATACAATTACAATGACTAATAAAATTATAACTGATTACAAAGGATTACGGGATCTACGACAGAAATATACTCAAAACGGAGATTTGAAGAAATGGAAAAGGTTTGAAAACTAAAAGACGGATTAGAGCGATAATATGATTAATAGTTAATTAGTTACGTAATCGAAGCTACGTCAAGGCAAAAACAGAAGTTCAGGGACATAATTCAATCCTGAACAGGCGCAGCAACAGCTGCGTCCTCTGGAAGAGGCGCATTGCTTGTTGCGTCTGTTCTTAAGTTGAATACTGACTGTGAAGTCATATTCGCGAGCAGTTAATGTTGTTTCGTATTTTTACGGTTAATTATCGACTACAACTCGAGTGAAAGTGGTTTGACATATTAATTACTAAAATTTGTATCAACAATGAATCTAGAGACTTGATATGAACAAATTGAACCTCTAAAACCCAATTTTGATTCAAAGTCGAAAAGCTGCTAATATTGAATTATGAGGAATCTAAGCCAAGAACAAAACGTTTGACAAAAGATTAATAAAAAAGGAAGGAATAAAATAAGAAAGGAAAATAAACACGTAGAAACCAGAGGAAGAAGAAGAAGAGCAGGAGCAGGCAGCCTCTAGAAAGGGCGCAACAGGTGCTACGACTCTTCGAAGAGGCGCATATGCTCCTGCGTTTCTTCTCGACGTCTGATCACTACTGAAAAGGTTTTACGAAAAGGGTTTTGATTTTGAAATCGATTTTGAATCTATTTCTGACGTGAATCTTACATTAATAAATAAATAAATAATACAAAAAAAAGACGGGATTTACACCCTCAGACTTACATGTTGACAAAACGAGATTAACTAAGTTGCGTTTTAGCGATAGCTCGACTCGAATGTATGCAGAAAGTGCCCTCGTTAAAGTACTAAAGTTGATTGATAAAGTTGATTAATTGTGTAATGGTCAAATCGGCCGGTCAATAAAAAACGTGACGGGTACCCAGAAGGATCTGAGCTTACGTGGTCGATTGATCTTGATCAAGCACGTAGATGCCCATAGCTTAGAGCAAGGTATAGAATGCAAAGAGAGAAGAGAAGGGCCTGGAAACTCGCGTGCCTTAAAAGTGAGAACGAAGCTCTCCTTTTATTGCAAAAATATATGAAAAAGTTCAAGAACAACTCAAATTTTGGAAAGAAGAGACTCGGGAAGAAGCGCATCAGAACTGCGATCCTTCGAAGAGGCGCAGCACCGGCTGCGTCATTTCCCCAAAGGTTTCCTTCTACGGAAAGAAGATTCTCACGTTTCTATTACGGAATTGTGGTTGATCTATACTTCCATTCTAAAAGATACGAGATAATTTTATAAAAAAAGCTAGAATTTGAAATATATAATAAAAAACTCAGAATATTCTAGCGCGTTCCGACTCGGAGTTTTAAAACGGTTTATAGAAAATGAAGCGGTTTTCAACCCGAACTCCAAATGAACTCTAATACTGTCAAAACGACCGTACCGGTGCGTAGATGACGACCAAGGGGTAGATAAAAGTATTTGAGCTGTCACTTGACGATAAACTTACGAACTATCATAAATCGTTTCGCGTACCAAACATGGAGCCCAATCGTTACTGGGCGGTTGGCCGAAGGTGTAGAACTGAGGTATCTACAGAGCCCCCACTTTGACTAAGGCTTGGACAAGGCAAAAGTCAAAGTATAGCCATCAGGTCAATCGAAGATTACAACCTGACGACTATGGCGACGCGAGGCGGCTCAAGGGGTCTGAACCAAGGACATTTCGTCGGGAACATTTTAAAGTTTGTCGACCATCAGGGATGGTCGTTTAAAGTCCATTAGACTACGTATAAAAGCTCTTTAGCCATAAGAAGGAGTCATACCCGAGGCATCTTCTTATTTGGACTGAGGTGCGATGTGAGGCTCGCCAGCCGTCGAGTGGGGTTGCGATATGAGGCTCGACAGCCGTCATATGTGAGAATCTGCCTGTCTTTGTCCTCTAGCGAACTCTTGTTGGGGAAAAATTGATATACGGATCATTCCAGGGAATCTGCTGAATTGTGGCGAGCAAAATTCTGGTGATAAAAGACGGACCCACGGATTGTATGTCCAAAAAGTGGGTCCCTGATGAGATGATAACGTCATGTGACGGTTTTGTAGCCTGTAAAAGTACGGGTCATGAAAAAGAATTGAGCTTGTAAAATAAGATGTCGTAGAAGAGGCGCACAAGATTTGGGCCCACAAGTAACTAACTTGTAACGAATTTTAAAATTGAAGTGAAATCTTGCTAGGGAAAAGGCGCACCAAGAGTTGCGGCCTTTGGAAGAGGCGCAACAATTGCTGCCTCCTTTCCCGAGCTTATCATTGTCTAAGTAAAAGCTCGACAGACGAAATATAGTTTCATTATTTCAAAAGACAAAACCTTCAAAAACCTATCAAATTTCAACCAAAATTCGTCGAAACTTGATCAATCCAAGCCTAGAACATGACTAATCGAGGTATGTATCTTATCTTTTGCTTTAAACTTCTAATTTTGATTGAATTAGAGTTAGAAATTACGGTTCCTCCCCTTGAACATTTCAAAAATATAGGGGTTTTCCTCCATTCTATTTGTATGATATAAATTGATGGTAGAAATGAACAATTGGTATTGTTAGAAACATAACCATGTATTCCTTTTGCGTTTTCGTCAAATTTTGAGCAAATGAGACGGTCACTCTGCTGATTCGAAAATCGCTTCGAAAACCCCTCTACAATTGTCCATTTTGGATGAAATTTGGTATTTTGGAACCCTTGTGTAATGGGTAAGCTTGCTGTGGTGTTAGATTTTTGATTGGCGACGGCTTCTGCAGGACGCTTTTTTAGGACATAACCGCTATTATAGCGAAATGCCGTCGAATTTTCAACTCAAACCCGTGACTAGGCTTCGAATAGACTTGACTTGACCATACCCTTACATGTGTAGTCTAGTTTTGGAAGAAATGGTCAAACACTACAAGAGAAAGCTCGTTTTGCGACGAAATAATCCGTCACAAAACATGGTATTTCTGTCGCCAGAGACAGTTTTGCGACTGATTTGCGACGGATCGTACCCGTCGCCCATTTTCGTCGCAAACAGTAGTTTTTGCGACGGATTAGTCCGTCGCAAATTATTTGCGACGGAATATCCGTCGCTAACATAAATAGCGACGGATTACAGGTGGCAAACAAGTCAAACAATAAGTTAATGTTTGCGACGGAAATTCCGTCGCAATCATTGACTAATTGTTTGACTTGAATGCCACATGTGCAGCCAAGTCAAAGAAGAAGTCAATATTTGCGACGGAATTTCCGTCGCAAACATTGACTGCTCCTTTGACTCGGCATTAAGTCAGTCAATGTTTGCGACAGAAATTCCGTCACAAAAACGCCTGTACATTCCAGGAAATGGTTGTTTCCTGCATCCCCTATACGCATTAAAACGATAAAAAACCTGCAAATAACAGAAGTTTCCAGCAGTTACGCGTCCAACAAAGTTACTAATGTAACACAAAAACCATGCATGAGCAATGTTTTGATTTTATATCATAAAAGTAAAGTCTTACAAATAAAAGGTTTTAAGTTCAAAATAATTAACTAATCACTCAACCACACAAAGTGAATGGAGGGAAAGGGGTGAATGGGTGGGTCCTAGCATTATCGCCGCCATCATCATCAAAGTTGTCTCGACCCTGGTTAGAACCTCCAGTTCTGCAGCTGTGAGTATAATTTCTTGCAACCTAACTCAAGTACATTTTTATAGCTGCAATCCTTCGAGCTTGCTCGTCGCGCTCTTGCCTAAGTGTCGCATACTCCTTTGACAGCTTAGTAGCCAAACCTTGGGTTCACTGAGTCGGGGCTGAGGTAGCAACAGAGTGCCTATGATGGTCAACCAAATAATCCGCCGCTGGTCCCAATCCGTAGGATCTTCCTTTCTCGTCAAATCCAGTCTCCTCATAATAGATCTCATTATCGTCGATGTTTTCGACTCCTTGACTTTGAAGCTCAGACTTCTTTGACATGATCTTATTCTGCATCACAAACAAGCTCAGAATTAGTAATTGTCATTTAAATTTAATAGTTAATGTAATTAAATATGTGACACCCTCAAATTTGCGGAAAGAAAAAAAATTATTTAAATACATAAAAGATAATAAAACATAACGAAGGTGTCATAAAATAAAAAGGGTCATTACAAAACGGAAATAATATTCTACAAAAGAAATATACAAGACGGGAGACATATCTCCCGTATAAATACGTAAATAAAAGAGTGTATAATAATATACAAACTATGAACCGAATATAGGTCCAAGGTAAATACTTCGCTCGCTAGCTCGTCCATGTACCCAAATATGCATCACCACCTGTTCGACCGCATTAAATATAAACACGGAAGCCACAGTCAGTGGGGAGTAACTCCGAGTTCTCCCAGCCACGAAATGTCGAGTTTAATTAAACATGAATAACATAAAAGCAATGTATATGGAAAATACAAAACTTAACATATATGATATGCTTTTCATGTTATGAAACAATAACTAACATATAACCTATCATATGAAAGCTATCATGTGAATCCGATAATAAAATATAACACGAGGTAGGGAAGCTGGTATGCTGGCTCAGCGGTTACCATGTAACATGGCCCTGATACACTCAAACCCTAATCAACACGTAATCATGTGAATCAGTTAACAATCGGTAATCCAAACTCTATCAATCTTAGCCGGCTTGCATCTCACCTTCTAAAACTCATAGAATCATACAAACATGAAAGACCAATACCTCTCCAAACAGGCATAAGTTCTTAGGACCATCGATAGAAGACTTCTGTAACTCGAGGCTATACCACAAGGTAGGAAAACATCCTAGTCCTAGACTGATCAGACCTAGCGACAACAGCTATTCCATTCCCCGTCTCATGACATAACCGTACACAAGAAACTCTGCTAGGCGACCCCCTAAGCAGAGATGGCTAGTACTTAAGCGGGCTCCCTTCCCAAAGCGGAACTCTTAGGATGCCATGCCCCGACTTGGAGATAAGCCCCCCAGGCCGTGACACAAAAGCTATTAACCATGAACTATATACTCGTTAAAGATAGTACGGGCCTATCAATGTCATGGTCCAAGATACTCATTTAGAATTAGAATGGTCAAGACGCCATATACTCATAATTCTCTATGGGTACTTAGTCAACACGACACCAACCATATAATCAAACAGTCACGGGCAAAACATCCTATCATGTGACTAATTGCATATAAATCATAATCAAATATCATATCGCCTCATATCTACTAAGGCTAATTCAATAATTAAATAAAACCTTACTTGAAGACAAATCCCCGACCCGAGTCCCGCGACGGGTCATCAGTCAAAACTGGGCTGACTAGATCTTAGTTTGACCAAACCCGTTTGGTCAAACCGGCTAGAAACAGAGTCTTTATCACATAGACTTGAACATAAAATCATCATATTCATTACATGTTATTTTATTAA